>LPNX010851094.1:0-47605 GCA_001517045.1 Pseudotsuga menziesii
TCGTGACTATGAAGGGCTATGTATGCCTTAAATCGCTTATGAGGCTATGGATGGTAGTGTCTAGTGTTAGGTGTTTCATGTCTACCAAATATTTCTCATAAGACTACAAAGGGATACTTAACGCCTAAATCACTCATGAAGTTGTAAATGACCATGAATGATGTCCGATGCTAATTTACTTTACATTGTTTCTTACATAAGTGGCAGGTACTAAGCAACTGCGTTGCTTATTCCACTTGTTTATATATTAAAAATATAATTTTAATGATAAAAAATATAATTTTATTAAAAATTATAAATAATAAAATCTTAATAATAATAAAAAATTCCCAATCATATAACATTTTTATTACTTCATTATTTATTAACTTAATAATTTAAAATGAATTTGGTGGTTGACACAAATTCTCATTACTACATTTCCAATACATTCGCATGACATCTTTACATCATCTTATATTCCATTGTCACCACCCCATATACTCTAACCCTTCCTTCTCAATGCGTGTGGAGGTGCATAAGGATGCCCTTGAAGTGGCTCGCCATTAAGTCTTTGAATAAATACAAATGAAAGCAAATAGGTTGTTTTGAGTAAGCGAGTATCTTTGGATTAAATTATATTTTTTATTATTTATTATTTTAAGGTTGTATTTTTGGATTAACTATATTATTTATTTATTATTATTTTAATGATAAATAATGAAGTGTATTTATGATGATGATGATGATGGTTAACGTCTCCTAAGACCAAAATTTGGTCTATCGGACCTTGAAGAAGAAAATTAACTAGTTTGTTTTAAAGTGATATTTCTATGCTCAAAGAGTTTGGAGAGAAGCGTCCCGAGCTTACTATAATTTTGACAAGCTAAAAGGCTAGGAATGTCGGTATTGCAACAAAGATTATGAAACTGGGATCTAATGTGGGTGTATGCAGGGCACTCTAAGAGGAAGTGACTTTCATCTTCAATGTTCTTACTCTCATAAAGGTGGCAGATCCTTTCTACCCAAGGAGTTTTAGGGACTGTCCAACGCCCAGTTTCGTTGTGGAGCTCATGCGAGTTCATTCTTATCTTAGCTATATTAATTTTTTTCTTAGGACTGATTAAAACAGAGAGATAGTTTTGATCTTCAAGGGTAGGGTTGATGACCTCCTTATAATATCTTAATTTTCTTTTGGCCTCTAAATCTTTCTCACACCACAATTTTTCTTTAAACTTAGAAGCAATAATATTTTTAATCTTATTAATATTTTGCAATGCAACATTTTCATCGATCTTCCAGTGATTTAACCAAGACCTGGTATCTTTATACCACCCACGCTTGAGCCTTAGATGATTTTGGCTGGAGTTTAAAGCTAACTTAGGGAGTCTATGGTCTCCCATGTTATTAATAGATTTTGTTCTTGTACAACATGAGTCTAGTCATGGCTAGGCTCTCGATGGGGGAAAGACCCACTTCTATAATTATAAAACATATAATAAAGAAAATTAATATTGTAAAATAAAATATAATTAAAAAATTAAAAAAAAAACTTAAAATTTAATTTTTTAAAAATTAATAGTTAAAATTTAAAAAATTTAAAATTTAAAATACTAAATTTAATTTATATAATTTGATTAAAAATAATAGACAATAAAAAATGTACTTATCATTTAAAAAATAAATTACCCATCGTGCCATGTCTATGTAAATAATAACTAATAACAATATCCATACCAATTCCAAAAGAAAATAAAAAATTAAATCAATATACTTCTCATTGAGGTCTCTATTTTTTATTTCATAAAGCTCTTGCTCCTTGTTTAAATCTCATTCTCAATATGAAGTATTAAGTAGTATTAAGTTGAAGTATTAAGTAGTATTAAGTAGAAGTTTGATATTAATTTGGAATTAAAGATTTATAGATAATAATGACTTCAAATAAATTAAGATAGAATTGGTTTGAATATGTTATGAGCGTTGGTTAATAAAGATATATTGATGGTGATTATAATGATGATATTTAACGTTTATTAAAACTAACTTTGATTTATCGAATCTTATAAATAATTAATTTGGTATGGTTTAAAATTTTATTCCTATTCTAGAACAACTTGAACATAAGCTTTCCTAACTCACTATAATCTTGATACATTAGAAGATTAGGAATATTAGTATTGTAACAAATATTTTGGAATTGAGATCTAATGTGGGTGTACACAAGGCACTCTACAAAAAAGTGATTTTCATCCTTAATGCTCATAGTCTCACACACATGACAAATCCTTTCATCCCACAGAGTTTTAAGAACTGTCCAATGCCATGTTTCACTATGGAGCCTATGAGAGCTTGTTCTTATCTTGACAATATTAATTTTATTCTTTATACTAGTTAAAATTGAGAGATATTTTTTATATTCCAGATTAGGGTTAATGACCTCCTTATAATATCTTAGTTTTCTTTTAACCTCTAAATTTTTATTACACCACAAATTCATTTTAAGTTTAGATGTAATAATATTTTTAATATTATCGATATTTTGCAAAGTGATTTTTTCATCAATTCCCCAATGGTTTTATAAACTGAGGGCATCTTTATGCCAACCTGGCTTGAGTCATGGGTGCTTTTGATAGGATTTTAAAACAATTTTAGGAAGCCTTTGGTCTCCCATGTTATTTATTTTGTGTTTGTACATCAAGTACCTAGTCATAGACATGGTCTTGATGGGGGAAAGGCCCACTTCTATGAAGAGAATAAGATAGGGTGTATTACTTTTAATTTAGAGATTACAAGTTATAAAACGCTTCTGGATTTGCTCATTTTTTCTCCAAGATTATCTAGAGATGCTACAACCCAAAACTTCACATCCATACAAGATTACATGGGTGATGAGAGTTTCATAGATGAACCTTTTTTATCACACATCACAAGCTTTGTTGATTTACAATTGTTTTCAAAACCAAAATAAGCTTTCCACCCTCCATTAAGTGTTTTCTTAATGCTATAGTTCTAGTTGAGCTTGTCATGGATATCAATACCAAGATATTTGTATGAAGTCAATCCCTCCAAGTTGTTATAACTAGTCTAAATGGTTTTATATAAAATTAATCTTCTATAAGATTTTAATGATTTTTTACTAATAAAAAAATTGTAATAAGTTAGTTTTGTTGTAAATATTATTTTTTAAAGATGTAAAAGAATTTATAAACTATAAATTTTAGGTTAGGTGTAGTACCTCACAAATACATTTAATAGGAAATTCAAGTTTCAACTTAGGTTTAGATATATGCAATGGGGTTTTTATTTTTTTAGCCATGTCATAATAGGTTAATGGTTTTTTCGAGGTTTAAACTCGGTTAAATCAATTAGTTATGGCCAATATTTATGGACAATTTGTTGGTTGCATTGAGAGTTGCAATGTGCTCTATAACATAATATGGGGAGCCTAGCTTATGTGACAAAAAAATTAAATAAATTTATTCCACATCATATGTAAGCTCAATTTTAAATGGGTTAAATTGATTGAGGTTTAAATTTTTCAATCTTAATATTTTTACTCATTAAGAAAAAAATTAAGTGTCAAGAAATTTGATCCCTCTCGATGCTTGATAAATCCGGTTTTAACAATGATGGTTCTATGCCAACAATTATCTAGTTCAAATCCCCATATGTTAGGCAAACCAGTCTATGTCAACGGATGTCATTCATGAATGTGGAGAAACATATATTGGTTTCCTGCAAGGGTTCCTCTAATAAAACAAAATATGGTGGGAACCTTGGGAAATCTTAATAATTCTTAAAATGTTAATTATAAGCATCTCATTTTGTAAAATTTTAGTTTTTTTAATAAAATAATTTTATCTTATAAAACTTTGGATGAATGATTTTTGGAAAAAATAAAAATTCATAAATAATTTCATCTCATAAAAATTTGGATAAAAGGTTTTTAGAAAATTAAAAATTAAAAATTGTTTTTAAAAAAATGAAAAATTAATCCAACAAAAACATTAAAGTTTTAACTCTAAAGTTTTACCTAAGTTACCAGAAAGAAATATCGAGTAATGTTAAAAGTAGAGAAAACAACAACACACAATGTAAGGAGGAGGAATTTTGATAAATGAAAAGGCATTGGAACAAATTGGAAGAAAAACCGAAAATACCAGAAAAAGTTTTAACAATACATGATACATGAAGAGTGTACATTTCCACGTTGTAGGTGGAAGATGTGATATATAAAAAAAAAAAGCTTTAAAAAATACATATCAAGGTAGATGATCTCATAAAGTTAAAAGAAGAATATGAATATAAAATATTTACGTCGTAAGCCGTTTTTCTCCGAACATGTTTGGAAAAACACTGTTCCTTTCGTCGTCTATTCGGCCAACTCTGCTCCTCCGTGTGTCCTCTTCGCGATCCGGTGGTCCTCCGCGTGTCCTCTTCGCGATCCACTATTCCTCCGCGTGTTTTAAAGTTTCGCTGCCCTGCTCTGTCCTGCAAGTTTCTGGTCGCTGCCCTGCTCTGTCTTGCAAGTTTCATTGTTCATGGGCTTTGCCGTGACTACTGAGTTTGTCAGAACCGCCCATTTCGCCTGCAAATTTCATTGTTCATGGGCTTTGCTGTGCGTGTTGAGTTGTTTAGAACCGCACTTGTCCGGTGGTTCTAGAGCGCCGTGGGCGATATTTGGAGAGCCTGTCCTGTGAAAGACCAGTGTTTTTTTCTCGGTTTGGAGGTGATTGAACATCTTGTCATGGCGACCGCCCCTCCCTGCTGCATAAATGGTGTTTACTGGTCAAATTTAGTTTGCTTGGGTTTGCACAGAGAAGTTGCATTGTTTCTAGTTGCAGGAATTCTGATTCAAAGAGCCAAAGAACTAAAAAAACACAGGTATGCAATTTCATTTCTATCGCAATTTCTACCCTCTGCAAGCCGTTGATCAATTTCCACAAAACTGCCATTAAAAAAATCGGGCACCTCGTAGCTCCTCTCCACTACTGTATTCACAGTGGGGAGAAAATGCTGGTACATGCCCATGGGCCACTGAGTTGCATTTGTTTGAATAGGAGGAGGTCAGGCTCAGGCAGCTGGGATGGTACTAGCCATTCCTACCACCAAGAAGAACCAGAGTTTGTTTGTCTCCTGTTTTGCAAGTCTGTCCAACCCATTCAAATTCTTCATCCCCACTGCTAATTTCATTGAAAGGCATACGATTAGGCTCGTGATGGTGCTTTCGTGCTCTATATCGGTCTCCGAAATAGTGGATTGAAAAACCATTTTGGAAAACTTTGGCCAAATTAGTTAGTTAAGGTTCCTTTTGATTTTTCTGATAATCAGTTTCTTATCATTGGCAATTTCTCCTCTATTCAAGATTTCTCTGATAAAACCTTTCTTTAAAGATGAAAATTCAGAGAAAATATTCTTTGAGCCAGATTCATCCGAAAAATCCCTATATTAAAATTTAATTATCCAGAGAAAAACCGTTTATTTCCTCCCCTCACAGAGCTCTGGGATGAAAATATTGTGTCGTGGATTGGTGTGTAGCGAAGTCTGGTATCTTTGATTCAAACTTGCAGGATCGTCTGGACTTATGCATGTGGGATTGGAGGTGTCGACTGTACATCGATTCAACAAGGTGGCATGTGCTATAACCCAGATAGTGTTGCTTTTCATGCTTCGTATGCTTTTAACAACTACTACAAGAAGAATGGCATGGCCACTGGTACTTGTAACTTTGATGGAAATGCTGACTAATCAAGATCCAAGTAAGTTATATGCCTATATGCTGAGTTTGTTGTTTTCCCACTTTTTTTATCCGCATTACTGGCTCATCCTTCCACAACGCAAACTTCACGATACCTAGTCTAAGATTTTTCCCAGAGCGTAAGCCTATTCCAGCAACCAATCCTTTCTCGGCAACCCTGCTCTCGAGACTCCTTCCATTGTCCGACAACCCTCAGCGTCCTTCCTGAGTGAGCTAGGCATCTCCATCTTCGTTTTCGTCAAGCGCGGGTCTCAAGGAAATCTTCCCAACCACATCTTAAGATCTTTATGTGTGCACTTATCATCTTCTTCATTAATTTCCACTGGGAGGTTGGTGCAGTACCAACTGGGTTCAAGCCAAATCATCCCGCCATATCTTAGTCCTCTTCTCCTGTGTGAAAAAAAAAATCTCAGTCCTCTTTCTTATCTCCTCACTTACTTGCCTCGGCCTCCTCGGCCTTCCAATTTCTTTTGCCTCTGCCTGCGCTATGACAAGTTTATTTGATTTAGTATGGGTGTTTCAATGTTCCATTGTGGTAGATTTTCTAAAACAACGACTCTGATGCAACAAGGATAGTTTTAACTTTCATACAAGTGATGGAAAGGGTGCTCCACGCTCTTAATTCACGGAAGGAATGTCCTAGGCCTTCTTCTGATGGAGATCATAGGCTCTTATATGAGTGATCAACTGCAAGTTGTATAAGTTTTACTGAGCATGATTTTTTGTTTTATTTTTTTTATAATTCTGGGTGTTTATAAACTCCCATAACACCTTGACTGCCTTAAATTCTGTGTAAATGGTTGAGGTGCGACTACACCGACTGCTAATTCAAAGAGAAACAAATTCTTTTCGTGAATTGGATTATTTCAAAAAAAATAGGTGCAAATTGCTGTGGTGTAACCTCGCTGGCTCCTCAATTCAAAGAAAAACAGTTTATATAAGTAAAATCTTGTGTAAATTGCTTTTGTTTGACGTCTCATCTACTCAAATTAATTATTTCACTAAAATTATTTTGGATTATTCTAATTCTCTTTTCTTGTTATATATAGATTAAATGTAACAATGTGAAAAGCTGAAGGGCATAAGGGGTTTTATAGTTATTACTTTGTCTGTTAATTGATAATGATAATGGTAAGAGATTTCACAGAGATTTAAACACGGTGATGGATTTATCGTAGGTTGCGGCTGGGGTTCAATGCAGGAGGTTTCCGTTTTGGGGAGATGCCTTCTTTAAATGGTCGGTACATTGAAGCTTTAATTGAAGGAGAACAGAAAGGCGTTTTCTTTGAAGTATTATTTTCTGAATTCTTTCACGACGATAAATTTCCACCTTTTTGAACAGTAATTTATTTAACGACTGTGAATTTCATAGGTTTTCTTGTTAAGATTTTCGAGATTTTGAAGTTCTTTATGTTTTCAACTGACAACAGGCCACCACCTAGTGAAGGGCCCTTGTAAAGAATAATAAAACCTCCACTTTTATTGTGTAAAATTTAAGGGGTTTTGATTTGTGAACGGTGTGACAACCAGTAGGGACACCAAAAATTTATTTATTTTCTTACACAAGATCTCACACTTTAAGTAATTACTACACCTTTGACTCTAATTATGCGTTACTTGGGCATAGCCCATGGTTGGTTCTATACTATATATAACTGGTTGCCTCCAAAGGTTGGGAAATGCGTAAAATTCTTGGGATGTAGACCTGATTTTGATGGGACATCTTGCTTGTTTCCTACATAAATTGAAAGGTCTGGAATTTAAATTCATTAATGAAACATTATGTATTTCAGCAAAAGGCGCAGTTCAGAGGATGATCTCTGTTTGGACGCTAGGTTTTTGTGTATTTAAAAGTGTTTTTAACATCTGCTTGTTGAATTGTCTGAGAAAGGGAAGCATGTTACCAAATCAATCCACACCGGTTTTTAACCTAACGCCTAAAGAGTAAAAGTATATGTGTTGCTCGAGGGAGAGGGATGTGATCCCACAGTGAGGATTGATGTTCTCGTCCATAAGACTGTAATTTTTATTTGTTTTGAAAAAGGCGCTTCCCATTGAGAGGATTCATACCAAAGAAATTCTGAAATTTTAACAATTATTGCCTTGACAAGAAAATGATTAATACTTGCAAATATGTTCTTTAACCGTACTGTTATTATTTTTTAAATATGATTTAGTTTGTCTCTGTGCTTGAGATAAATAAATACAACTGGAACGACAAAAAATCGTAGAAACATCCACTCTTAATAGCTCTTCATTATACACACGCGTGGTTGAAGTTAGCTTTTGATCAGGACAATGCTGCAATTGGTGTAAACTCACGCACAAGAGCATAGATTTATGGTTAGTAGCATTGTACTTGTGCACCAAATTCTCTCCAGGATTGCTACTATGCAAAAGGTTAGCGTGCAACCTAGAAAAATATGGACTTCTTACTAGATTTTTTCATTACAAAATTGATATTNAACACAATTATACAGGGATGTCCATTGTCCCCTTTGTTGTTTATTTTGGTCATTGAGGGACTGAGTTTGCTTATCAAGGATGCACAGAATAGTGGGCTGATCAGAGGTATAAAGATCTCTCGAGAGCTCTCTTTGACACATCTACTCTTTGTGGATGATGTTATCATGTTCGGATATGGATCTTTTGATGAGTGGGTTGCAATCAAATTCATATTGGATACATTCTGTGAAGCCTCCGGAATGCAGATCAACATGGACAAATCATGCTTCTTGTACAACAATTTGGATGATGGACTTATGAACATGATTGCCGGGATGCTTCCTTTCAAATTTGAGCATCGTACAAAAGGTTTCAATTATTTTGGTTATTACTTAAAACCACTTGGGTATTTGGTAAAGGATTGGATTTGGCTAATTCAGAGATTTGAAAAAAGAATTCATCATTGGGCATTTCGTCTCTTGTCGTTGGGGGGAAGACTGGTATTGATCAGAGCTGTCCTTTCCAGCATGCCTGTTTATTGGATGGCCTTGGCCCCTATTCCACAATCCATCCTTGACAAGCTTAGAAGTATGATTTTCTCCTTTCTCTGGGGGTCTTCAGCGAATAACAAGAATTTCCATCTCGCTGACTGGCATTCTTTGTCCTTACCGACTTCCCACAGGGGATGGGGTATTAAACAATTGAACTAGTTTAGTCTTTCTCTTTGTCTTAAAAGTTTTTGGATGGCTTTAAATAGGACTGGCATTTGGTCTTCTCTTATCTCTGTGAAATACTTGAAAAATCTTCTAGTGGCTTCTTGGCTACGCAATAAATCCTTTTCTGTTTAAGGGGTCTCTGTGATTTGGAAGGGTTTCCTTCTTACTCTCTCCTGGCTAGGCAATGGTCTTACTTGGTTGGTGGGAAAGGGCTCGGCTGTTCAGATTGGCATAGACTCGATTGTTGGTTTAGGTTCTCCCTTCTCTCTCACTAGGGACTTGAGGGAATACCTGGACGATTTCGGTATTTACTCACTAGATCAAGCTAGGAACCTTACTTCATGTGCACAAATTTATTGGTTTACGGCTGAGGAATTGGACCTGGTGGGGAATTGTAAACATCAATGGGATGCTTATACTGCGGGCTTGGAGTTTGGTATAATTTGTCTCACTAAACATTTGGATACCCTCTTATGGTCACATGATAAGTATATTGGGGCTTTATCTACAACACAGGGTTATGATTGTATTGCTTCTACCTGTTGCATTTCGAGACAGTCATCGGTCCTTAGTCTCCTATGGAAACTGAATATTCCATTAAAAATTTGTTGTTTCATCTGGCTGTTGATGAAGGATCAAGTATTGACTTGGGACCAGCTCCAACGTAGAGGAAGATAGGGTCCAAGCTTGTGTCTTCTTTGTCGAAATGGGGAAGACACATCACAACATCTATTTATGGACTGTATGTTCTCTCGAAGTGTTTACTCTGCTGTTGGTGAAGGTTATGGATTACCTTCTACTACGAATTTATCTGTCAGCTATTTTCTTGAACATTGGTTTAACAATACTCCGGTAAACTCTATCTATCGTTATTTGCCACTTTTCTTTTTTTGGTGCATATGGAAACAGAGAAATCGATGCATTTTTGACAATAATTTAGTCACTATTTTTATACTTCGTAAGCAGATCAATGAGCTCATGCTTATGTATCTTGTTCCTAATAAGAAGAAAAAATCTAGGGTCATTGGCCCGGGCCCGAAGATTGATTACTCCTATGGTTTCTTTGATGGGGCGGCTGCTGGAAACACTGGGGGAGCATGATTCCGGTTGGTGTCTTGCTTTGTTCTCAACAACTGTAGATGTCGTTGTCCCTCCCGCGAGTGCTAATTTTACATGTGTCTCCTCTTGCACTGTGCATTTTGCATAGTTTTCCTGTATTGCCAACTAGGACAAAGAAAGACACCAACCAGAAACCTTAATCAACTAAAAACTCAGGGATGGGGGTTAAGTCCCAGGTCCAACCATCAATGCTGTCACTTGTGAACGAGCCTGAACTGGGTTCTAACATTTACCTCCAAAAGATCTGGAAGGCCAGACTATCAACACTGAAGTTCTTTACTACCCAGCAAGAGTCAATTTGAAGACACGCAGAAGACCAGCGTATCACGAAGAAGACACACGAAGAACCAGTGGATCGGGAAGAAGACACGCGAAGAACCAGTGGATCGGTAAGAAGACACGCAGAGAAGCACGGTTGGTTGAATAGACGAAGAAATGAACATTGGTTTCCAAAACATTCTCTTCCTTCTACAGTCCAGTGATTTCTGGAGAGCTGTGACTCTTGTCCAGCAATTCTGGATTGTTGTGAGGTGATTTCTTGAGAGCCCCTCCTATGAAAGAGCCCGTCTTGTAGCAAGAGCCCACTTTGCCCTTTCACTCTCTTTATGAGGCACAAGAATTCAGTTTGAATGAATGGTTCTTTTGCTGACATGGATGTGCCTATCAACCTTCTTGTTATGCTCCTGATTCATATGTTTCTTGGTCTCTCACGAATTATTTCAGATAGATTTTCTGACCTGTTGCTACAGGAATGATGATAAAAGTATGCCCTTGGTAGAATTTATGCTTTTCTGTCCCCATTTTGGTTGGATGGCTGGAATTCTTCGACTTTACAGCTATCAGAGAGATCCCCAAATGTATCTGCATTTGCGGAATTCTTCTGCATTCTGGAGGTGGTCTTAGAGAGGAATGTAATGAAAAAATGTGGCACTTCTTTGCAAAGAAGAGCCTTCTCTTCAATAGACATATTTGAAAGTTTGTTGAAGGGTAAATTTGCTATGGAGTTATTATGCAAATCTGAAGTAGTTGTTGAGGATTGTTTTGGCACATTTCACAAAGAAAATAACTTTGCTTATGCATGGAAGTAATAAAATGTATCGTTGTTTTATGGAATTAAATAACTTTTATTATATTATGGTTATAAATAGCCAACAAGCTCTTAACCTAGGATAATAGACGCACCAACACCAGATTAGAGATTCTGGCTCTTTGGGCATGGCTTTTGGATTCCATTCATTTTGGGATCCCTCTCTTATCTATATTTGGGGATTCACAGGTTATCATCTCATGGGTGAACATAACTGCTTCATTGAACACCCCACTTCTGAGTCATTGGTGTGATGACATTCTTTCTCTACTGCATCATGTGCCTTTACTGACCATCAATCATATCTATCGCGAGCATAACTAGCAGGCTGACAATCTCTCCAAATAGGCTCTTTCGTTGGCCTTGGGGCATGGGGGATTTTTTGAATCTTTAGATGGTATGATCATTGATCATGGGATATTTTAGTTATTTTGGTTTGTGTCGGGCTTTGTCCTTTCACTCTCTTTATGAGGCACAAGCATTTAGTTTGAATGAATGGTTATTTTGCTGACATGGATGTGCCTATCAGCCTTCTTGTTATGCTCCTGATTCATATGTTTTTTGGTCTCTCACAAATTATTTAAGATAGATTTTCTGACCTGTTGCTACAGGAATGATGAGAAAAGTATACCCTTCGCAGACTTTATGCTTTCCTGTCCCCATTTGGGTTGGATGACTGGGATTCTTCGACTTTACAGCTATCAGAGAGATCCCCAAATGTATCTGCATTTGCGGAATTCTTCTGCATTCTGAAGGTGCTCTTAGACAGGAATGCAATGAAAAAATGTGGCACTTCTTTGCAAAGAAGAGCCTTCTCTTCAATAGACATATTTGAAAGTTTGTTAAAGGGTAAATTTGCTATGGATTTATTATGCAAATCTGAAGTAGTTATTGAGGATTGTTTTGGCACATTTCACTCTTCGTGATCAGGTGGTTCTCTGTGTGTCCTCTTCGCGATACGGTGGTCTTGGCACTTAACCCCCATCCCCGCGTGTCTGCTTCGTGATTCGCTGGTCCTCCGTGTGTTTTCAAGTTATCGAGGATTGTTTTGGAATTCTTCTGCATTCTGAAGGTGCTCTTAGATAGGAATGTAACGAAAAAATGTGGCACTTCTTTGCAAAGAAGAGCCTTCTCTTCAATAGACATATTTGAAAGTTTGTTAAAGGGTAAATTTGCTATGGAGCTATTATGCAAATATGAAGTAGTTATTGAGGATTGTTTTGGCACATTTCACAAAGAAAATAACTTTGCTTATGCATGGAATTAAAAAAAATTATTGTTATTTTATGGAATTAAATAACTTTTATTATATTATGGTTATAAATAGCCAACAAGCTCTTAACCTAGGATAATAGATGCACCAACACCAGATTAGAGCTTCTGGCTCTTTGGGCACGAATTTCAGTTTCCATTCATTTGGGGATCCCTCTCTTATCTGTATTTGGGGATTCACAGGTTATCATCTCATGGGTGAACACAACTGCTTCATTGAACACCCCACTTATGAGTCATTGGTGTGATGACATTCTTTCTCTACTGCATCATGTTCCTTTAGTGACCATCAATTATATCTATCGCGAGCATAACTAGCAAGCTGACAGTCTCTCCAAATAGGATCTTTCGTTGGCCCTGGGGCATGGGGAATTTTCTGGATCTTTAGATGGTATGATCATTGATCATGGGATATTTCAGTTATTTTGGCTTGTGTCGGGATTTTCCCTTTCACTCTCTTGATGAGGCACAAGCATTCAATTTGAATGAATGGTTCTTTTGCTAACATGGATGTGCCTATCAGCCTTCTTGTTATGCTCCCGATTCATATGTTTCTTGGTCTCTCATGAATTATTTCAGCTAGATTTTCTGACCTGTTGCTACAGAAATGATGATAAAAGTCTTCCCTTGGCAGACTTTATGCTTATTTCTCCCCATTTTGGTTGGATGGCTGGAATTCTATGACTTTACAGCTATCAAAGAGATCCCCAAATGTATCTGCTTTTAGTATTATTCCAATTTAGTATTACGATTATTGTCTTATATTACAAGTATTAGATCAAGAAGCACATCAAGATTAGTTTCATATATTTGAACTAATTATATAATTTTGATTCAATTTTTTGAATAACACATGATAGTCAATCTTTTGAATAACACATAATTATACAGTGATGACACACAAGGAAAAAAATACCTGGATTAAGAGAGAGAAGATAGTCAAGCCCTTTGTTGACTTGTGCATCACATCGTTAGTTTGAATCTCCTCCCTATACACTGATGGAAAAGAATGCAAACCTATATATGGAAGATTAGAGGACAAATGGAGTGTGTTGCATCAGAAAATTAGAACGAGGGGTGTGTTGAAGCGACGAGAATTGGACTCAATAAAACACATAATGAGGATCGTAATGAGACAGTCGGTTAACCAGAAGGGATATGTCAAGGAGGGCCAAAGTATCCAATAAATTCCTTGCTGGATCGTGCCTCTAATACACTTTAAGCATTTACAACCTAAATTTTCATAGTTCCATTGCATGCTTTTTTCTCACATTATATTAAAAAAAAATAGTATATATACGGCATTGTTGTACATTCTACTCTTCTGCCTGCTATAGTTTCATTGTACGTATCGCATGGTTGTATGTCACTCGTACAATAGTATATATACACAAAACAAAATTTTCACATACTTACACGTTTGTTTCCTCTTTCTCTCAGTGTTTTCCCCGCATAATGGAGGCACCCTTGACAGAAAATGCGATATCTTCTTTGCTGTCTGGTGCTGTACATCTTCAACCACTTCTACAGGTTTTTTCACTCCACCCATTCTGACCAACAAATTCAACTACTCCACGTTTCTGAATTACTATCTCTGATGGTAACAACACGCACCAGACTTTGCTCCCAACTACCTTCAACTCCCTCATATCAAATGGAGAACTCCAAGAAGGCTCTGTCATCAAGCTCGCCAAGTGCACCTGCACCGTAGTCCATAATAACACACACTTTTCTGCCCATTATTTTAAGCCCTGTCTTAGGTAGCTTAGTTTGTGCATTTTTACCTACCACCAACATCATCAATTTTACTTTACTAATTCTTTCCTTTTTCTCCTACAGGACTATTACAATACTCGATCTTGAACTGGTCCACCGCAAGCTTGCGCTTGTTGGGAGCTCTGTTCCTCTTTTACTACCGACTAGCTTTGGCATTCCAATTGGTTCATCAACTAGCCAATCCAGCCGCCCCATAGAAGAAAGTGATGTTCACTCATCCCAAGCATCAGATACACCAATACCCATGCCAACAACTGTAATTCCATTCAAAGCACTCAATCCCAACTATAAAAAATGGTGCATCCAAGGTCATGTGCTTTCCAAGACACCCATCCATGAATACACCAACCAACGCAGCCTAGGGAAACTATTTGTATTTGACCTTATTGATTGTTCTGGAGAAGAGATCCATGTCTCTGCCTTTAACAACTTTGTTGACACCTTCTATTCCCTTGTTGAAATCGGGACAGTGTACACTATCTCAAATGGCACAATCAAAACAAGCAACCCTTCATATAACCATTTGAACAACCATCTTGAGATTGTCCTTTCATCTACGTCAACCATCCACCCTTGCCTCGATGCATTCCCCTCCATTCCTTTACATTCCTTCCACTTTAAAACAATCAATGACCTCCAAAGTTTACCTTCAAATTCCATGGTTGACTTGATTGCCCTTGTTAGCTCTGTCTCGCCTGCATCTACAATTCGAAAAAAAGACGGTTATGAAACAAGTAGGAGAACCGTTTGCCTCAGAGACACATCCTGTTTTAGCATTGATGTCACACTTTGGGGTCATCATTGCCACACTGAGGGTTCACATGTCGTTTCACTATACTCCTTCGACCCACCACCTATCCTTGCAATAAAGGGTGGCCATCTTATAGATTACAATGGTAAAACAATTGGAAGTGTTCCCAGTAGTACCATCCTTATCAATCCAGATATTGAGGCAACCCATCGCCTTCAAAAATGGTACACTGATCATGCATTTCGCGCTGCGTCACCATCCTTGAGCCGCAAATACATAGGCTCTATGTCTCGAACACACCCATCTAAAACAATTTCCGACTTGCAAAGCATGCAACTCTCTGATAAGAACCTATGGTTCTTTGTGCGCGCTTCCATTGTTGACATTAACATGGATGACTTCCACTTCTTTGCATGCCCTCTCTTTGTTGATGGTTTTCAATGCATGAAGAAATTTGTACATAGAGCTTTCAACACTTGGCATTGTAGCAAATGTGATGGTGAATTCACAGAATGTGACTACAGATACATTTTAAAGCTTTCCTTGCAAGACCACACTGGCTAGATCAACGGGGCCACAACTTTTGATGATGCATCCAACAAACTACTTGGTGTCTCTGCAAAGGATTTATGCCTGCTCACCAATGAGCCCTCAGCCATAAATGATCTCTCTCTCTACACGTAACTTCGCGTCGATACTTGTTCACCTTATCCATTAAGACGAAGACTTTTAACTCCAGTACACGCTTGAAGACAACCATTGCCAATTCTAAAGAGCTTCCTTATGCTACTACATCAACCAAGATCCTTGAAGAAATATCTGCACTCACTACTCAAAGCCATCCTATTGCATGCCGTCTCTAACCTCCCCTTCATATACTCCACCCTCAACTATTCCAACCACCACTTTTACTCACCCTTCCACATCTTACTCTTCCCTCAGTCCTTGCTTCAACACATCGTACCCTACAATACACCATCCTATCTCTCCAAATGCATTCCACCTCATCTCAACCCAATTATGTTTCTTCCACTTCATCATGATCACTATATCCCCCAACACCACCATGCCCCCCGCTTTCCTTCCTTCATTGCTTGTATATATAATTTTCCCTTACTTTCCTGTCTTTTTTCAAATATCTGCAATGTAATTAGCTACTGTAAATTTTGTGCTCACATGGAAGATGTGTTATCGTATACATTACGTGTTTATTTTTAAAGCACGCCATACATATCTATCCATAAAACATTTCACGTCTTCTTACATGTATACAATGTTTATTATGTCATATATGTGGATTTATTTTTTCTACTATGCTGCTCCTTGGTTGCTTTTCACATACATACATGCTCCACATACATCACAAAAAACTACTTTTTACCTTATTTCTTGCAAAAAATTTCGCAATGCGTTATTTTCTATATGTTGACATACCTTCTTATTTGTACTATGCATATCTTGCTTTTAATGTACATGCCTCGACTTTTTCTTACAATTACACATTTATAACATTTGAAATTTCCATCAATGTCTCCTCCAGGTTCAAGGCAAACTCCTCTTCAACAACCCATGTTTCCCAATACTACACGTGACCAAATAAATGCACGTAGAAGGCTTCTTTATAGCCAAACAAAGGATCAGAACAATGCACATAGACATATTACTTATCAATCTAGGAGTCGAAACATCAATGCTTCAATCAACCCTACCCCAATACACACATCCACTACACCCCCACCTCCAACCACCCCCTTGCCAGATGGTCACGCTTGCTTTCTTAACCGACTTTCTCGCCTCCACCCACTTCATGTTTGCTCCATATGCAAGGAATCATATCCAAAAATGAAAACAAATTTCTCAAGTGGAATCTATACATGCTCTCGATGTGGTAATGAGCGACGTGGCCATCGCTTCTCCACAGATAACAACATGGATCCTGGAAACCAACAAATTGAACTTGCTCGCCTGACTCAAATAGAAGAAATGCTAATTGCCTGGGTCAATCCAATACTTCAAGTTACGCATACACGTGGTGGCCAATACAAATACTCCGGCCATACTATTAGCTTCCCACAAGATATCTCCACAATAGCCACCTCTCTTCCACGCCTCTTAGCAGACTTGGACATCCTTGTTGTTCACAAATTCAATGCTTCAAACAAGCCTTATGAATTCATTGTTAGCCATTCAAATGTTCTAGCTGCATTGGAATTCAAAATCTCCAATGACCCGTATTACAAGGATGTCCACCTTGACCTCCAAGCATTACATGCTTTGCCACTTGAACCCACAGATGTGTCCTCCCTTCTTCACCATGCCACAACCCCTGGGCCTGACCTCCAACTACCCTCACCCACTACTAATGATGCAACACCTTCAATGCCAATTCCAACAAGCATTGAAACCTCGTCCTTTGTTTTTGCACTCCCAGATTCTCACACTGAGATTGAAGAAATCAGGCGGTTTGCATCTAAAACCCCTTCCACCCCTTCAACATCAATTGATTGGCTCCCATTGGTCTTTCTCCAATAAATGAATACAATACGGAAGGACTCCTCTCAATGGCATTCCCAACGCTATTTCCCACAGGGGTTCCCATGCTAAAACAACCTCGTCTTTACGAAGTCTCCATGCAGGAATATGCTTTGCACCTTATCCGATCCGCCACCCTTGTCTTGCTCAATACATAAACATTACATGGTGTTGTCGTTGCCATAATCCCTCTTGCATTTATGACTAGAGCCTCCTCCTTGCTTGCAATTCCCTTTTTCCTCTCCTTACAACCCAGCAACCCTTCTTCTTTGATTCCCACACATTCTTCAGTTGCCATTACTACCCTTCACTTGTATGTACTACCTTGTCCATAACCTATGCTTTAATTGAATAGATGTATTAGCCTTTTCCACACATGGAATGCACAAACATTGTACATATTATGTGCTTCCAGTACTACCATAGTACATGTACATTTATTATATTTCCCTTCTACTTGCATGTAATGCACCACACATTGCGTAACATAGTTGCTCACATATGCTTACACCCATGCATTGCTTCCCACACCTCTTCTCGGTTACATAGAAAATAATAAACAAACAACACCATAAAAATCAAATACTATCACTTTTCACTTGCTAAATACCAAAACAAAACAACCTCACCTTCTTCCTTCCCCCCATCCAACCCCGAAAAAAACACTCTTGCACTCATGCATATATTTCTGTTCATTTGCTTCCAACATCTTAACTTCATTTTGTTTCATCTACTTGAATCTACCATAACATTACACTTACAACATTGTTTTCTCTCTATAATAGAACAAACAAAAAAAAGAACAACAAAATGTCCATTACACAAGTTTTCAACTTTTTTTCCTTTCATCTATGATGTGAATATCTTCTTGCTTTTCTTATTCGGTACTATGAAAAAAAAATGCTAGTATAGCTATTCAATTACAAAAAAAGATGTGCCTTGCTTTACTCTATATTATTTGAACATGTTAAGCTTTTAATCGCTCTGTTTTCTCTCTTCCTAGCTCTTCAACAACAGACATGGACATGCAATACCTGAACACCCTTGCTGACTTCTGCAAGCAAATCAAGGAACAACAAGCATCGCTGCAACAAATTGAAGCACGCTTCCAATCGACTTCAAACATCCCACTAAATTGGATTCACCCTACTATTAAGCTTCTCTCAGAAATAAGAGCCTTCCTTGAAAGCATGATCCATATGCATGAAAGAGACACCATGCACAAGATCCGCAAAGACTTAGTATCCCGCCACCCTTGTCTTGCTCAATACATAAACATTACCTGGTGTTATCATTGCCATAGTCCCTCTTGCATTTATGACTAGAGCCTCCTCCTTGCTTGCAATTCCCTTTTTCCTCTCCTTACAACCCAACAACCCTTCTTCTTTGATTTCTACACGTTCTTCAATTGCCATTACTACCCTTCACTTGTACGTACTACCTTGTCCATAACCTATGCTTTTATTGAATACATGTATTAGCCTTTTCCACACATGGAATGCACAAACATTGTACATATTACATGCTTCCACTATTACCACAATACATGTACATTTATTATATTTCCCTTCTACTTGCTTGTAATGCACCTCTCTAAACTATATACTCTATCAAACAAACACTTCTTTTACAAATACAATGCAACAAACTCTATGTAAATAGAAATAGTTCACATTATACTCAGTTCTTAACTTCTACTGTACATTTAATCCATGTATATATTTAGCTTCTACTTCTTATCATTACACATATGTATATTCTTTTTCCCATGGACTCCCTATACTTGGTTTCAAAGTAAATATGTTGTCCATTTGTTACTAAAACTCAATTTAGACATTAAATTGGTTTCAAATATTTGCAATCCTCATTTTGTTTCAAATACTCTCTTATGATCAGAGAAACAGTTCACACTATACTGTATGTACATAGAAACAATTCACAATATATACTAAATTCTTAAGTTCTATTGTACATTTATCCTGTCTGTTTATTTAGCTTGTACTTATTGACTTCATACCTATGTCTGTTTTTTCCCCCAGCGTGTCCCTATACTTGGTTTGAAAGTAAATTTGTTGCCCATTTTTTAACTTCTACTACAAGTATACTATTTGTACAGTCAGTTGGTTTCAAATATTTGCGATACTCGAATCGTTTCAAAATACTCTCCATAAAAGAGTATATGGTATGTAAATAAATAACTGTTGCAACAGTTTGTTAGTCGATTTTTTTAATTTACTAGTACAACTACTTAATCTGTATTTGTCCTCTCTGGTTCCCACCAATGCAAGCTTCCTTTGTGGCATGCAAAGCATCCAACTCCAAACTAAAAGGTACTGTCCTATCTACTTTTCTTTCCATGCTATTTGAACATTTTATACAAGAAGAAACAAAAAAAATACTTTATTTTAGCCACCCTCCCCTTAATCGCAACAACCAAATACTATATTGATATTATAGTTCATTGTTCTTGTGTTGTGTGCTACTCTGACAGGTTATCATATCATGGTGTGGAGAAGGAATTCATTGTTGCCCAGAGCAATACCTCCTCTCGGTTATCATATCATGGTGTGGAGAAGGAATTCATTGTCACTTTTACTTTAAATGCAAAGGTTATAGTTGCCATGTGGCTCCTTACTTTCTCTTTCAAGCTATTACTTAATAGTGACCTAAAGACATGAAATGTGAATTAAAAACTGTCTAATATGACTGTTTAATGTATTCAGATCCAAAAGGGGATACATGGAGGATGGACCATGAAACTGATACTTCTCAGCAGATACAAAAAGAAGGAAAATATGTTGTTTTAGCTGTAGAAACTGTCCTCTCTGATATTTGTGGACCAGGTGAATGGATGCCAATGTCAAAACTTCATTCTGAGGTAAACCTTCTTTCTCCCACATATAAGTCTTGGATGAAGCCTATTGTTTTGTAGTATTTTATTTTATTTGTATGTCAAGCAAGGACACCCTGCATCTTGTTAAAAATGGAAGTGTGTTTATGGATGCAATGGTTCTCTACTTTGGAGGCCTCTGTGTGTGTTTTGAATATATCAGCATTTACATTACTAAACAATAGTACATCAAGAATCTACATCATTAAGCCAAAAGATCACACATACAGATACCCCCACCCCCAACCCCCCCTCTTTACATTACTAAACAATAGCACATCGAGAATGTACATCATTAAGGCAAAGATCACACATACATATACCCCCCTCTTTACATATTCAATTAGGGAAACCATGTCTACTTTGGCTCCAACTTCAAGATAACATACATTTTGATGGAGAGTTGTGTAGCCAACTTTGTTCTCAAACCCATTAGTTATCCTACATGGATTGGATCAGTTTTCTCATGGAATCTTGATAAACCTAGCCCTTTCCTTAACAAGGATATCCCTGTTAGGTTAATCACATCCCACTCACTCCTTCCTGTTTATGAGATCATCCAATGTTCCAAGGATGACCTTTTTCCAATGTAGAGGGGCAACAAAAGGAATACTGTACTCTTCGGTAATCTGTGCCCCAGAAGGCAGTAGTCCTGTTTGTTCGGTTTGATAGTAAATGTATATTCATCTTGTATCCACAAGGCATTTTAATCCTTTGCTTGTTGTTCATGCATCTAATTACTTGACCAACATCATTTTTTCAAGTCTGCTGTAACTCCCAAGTCCAACAAGTGAATATGTTTGAGCATTGTTGTACTCTTCCTTTCTCTGCTGAACATGCTGTAACTGTTATATTCTATTGTCCTCGTATTTGCTTTGCTATTCCTTCCTCTACTAAACATTCAGTAACAGTTATATCATGTCATTCTCATATTTGTAATTCTGATACCTATCACATGCGATCAGTTTGGTAACTGACCACAAACAATAATGGAAATTTAGGATTATATACTTCTACTGTGAACCCAAATTATTATAGTATCTGTTTAGTACTAAAAGAGATTAAAATTCAACTTATATTTCTGTTGAATTAGAAAGCTTTGTGGCATAGATAACCTAATTCAACTTTTCTAGCCCTTCTTTTAGATCTGAGATTGTAAGCAACAAATGTAGACTTTCCTAATTTGTTTAATATTTGGAGTATGTTCTCATTCAATTCAGAAGAATTTACAGAGGATACAATTGGGAAGACAGGTTACTCATATGTTTTTTTTTATTTTACAGACCATTCCACGATATTTGTTCCTAAAGACGGTGGGAGGTATAGGGTCGAATCGAGTCTTGATAGAGGAGACTCAACTTCATACAGATATTGGTAGATCATCTAATATATTAGAGGTGGATAGTTCAGTAGGCATCATGAATTGAAGAAATTGGAAAAGTAAGATTAGCTGTTAAAATTTGTGATATGCAATTTTAATTGCATTTTTCTTGTTTTGAAGGATTTGGCCTTCATATAGTATGCTTTCTAAAATATCTAATTGTTCCAAACCAGGATTATCACTTGAAAGACAAGCTGTGGTCGAAGCCTAATAGTAAAGAGTTTGTCCAATGCATTAATCATCCATGGCATCACAAGAGTATGCTTTTGTTTTTCTCAACAAAGATTTCCCCTTTTACAGTTCCTACTTTTCAGTGAAGCAGTTCACTGCAACTTCTTTAATAAAGTTTTTAATTTGTAGAATGAGGTGAGCGACATAATGGTTATATTATTTTCAAGGCCAATGGAGGATTGAATTAGATGCGACCAGGAGTAAGTGCCCAAAGGCCTATAGGATATACATGTATCTTGCTTTATAAATGTTGGTTCCAGCATGTTGTCGTGTTTATTTATAAAAAAATCCTATCCTACAGATTTGTGATATGGTTGCCATCGCAAAGATTATGAATGCAATACTTGTTATACCAATTTTGGACAACACTTCATTTTGGGCTGATCTAAGGTGAATGCAATTTCTCTGCCAAGTGACCTCAATTGGGTAATTTAGTTTCTTGAAACATAAAATCTCCCTATATTTACAATGTTTAGTAATATATGATGCTTTTTCAACAGTACAAAAAATGTCAGATCTCACATCTGTTTTAAATTTATGTGATGATCCAGTGAATTCAAAGATTTTTTTTTATCTCCGTCACTTTATTAATATTCTAATGGAAGATGTGCACATTGTTAAGTCTTTACCACCATCTCATAAAAATGTTAAACCATTGGAGAAGGCTCCAGTGTCTTGGTCAAAGGTGTGTTAGACACTAGCCTTGTTTTGGTTCAGAGTTTTTGATCAATTTTGGAAGAGAGCTTTTTCAACACCTCATGAAATTTTAAATTTTATTAATCAGTGTGATTTTTCAATGTTTTGTATACTTTCCAAAGAAGTTAATCCCGCCTAAACATTAAGTCACCAAAAAAACCCTGGTTTTCTTTCACTTGCTGAAGAGAGTTCATTTCTGGTGCAAAGGAGAGTTCATTTCATAGCTTTTGTTATTTGGTGCAGATTGAGCTGGGTTTCAAAGGTTTTGTAAGGAGTTCGCACTTATGGTAGAGCATTGGAGTATATCTTGATGATTCTTCATCTCTATTGCAATAAGAGAGGGTGTATTTTCTCTACGATTATCCCTTGTGAAGAGGGCCCATTCAAATTGATCTCGTTGTTGGGTTGTGAAGGTCACAGGCTATTGGAGAATCTTTGTTCAAATTGCTGTTGTATTTTGGCCAAACAGAGCATTGTACACTGTTTGATGTACATGTATCTTTATACAAGCATGAGATGCTTCCTTTCCTAAAAAAGCACAATGTGCTATACTTCACTCATGCTGATTCTGGTCTTGCAAATAATGACCTTATTAATTCAATTTAGAACATCTGTTGTCATGCCAATTATCAAGCTCTAAACTTTGCTAACCCCATTGAGAAACTTGCACGAAATATTGTCACCAGAATTCAGAGAAGGGAACCCTTCATTTCCCTCCATCTCAGGTATGAGGTATCTCATGTTTAAAATTGGAGGTGTCAAAGAATGTGAATATCAGGTACTTTGGTTATTGCTCTAGAACCAGGGATTGATGAATGCTATCCATTCTTTTCTTGTTGTGTTTAGATATGAGCAAGATATGCTTGCATTTACAAGATGCACGACCATCTACTCTAATTATTTGTCTTCTGCTGGCAAGCAACTGCAATGCCCCAGTGGAGAAGTAGATCCATCTTAGCTATTGGCATTAGCTAAGTCGCAGGTATAATAATTGTAAATCCCATGATGGGATAAAAACCTCCTTATCATGAAGATAGATTAATGACTCCAAGATCTAAAAATCCTTAATTCCTATTCAGTCCTTTGGATAAAACCACGTTCTTGTAGGTTGATTACAATGATAACTTTGCAGATCCAAGAGACAACTATGAGAAAACAGAACCTGCAACCTACAACAATGGCCCAATAGTTGGAAGTTTAGCTAGACTTCAAGGTGGAAATGTTGGAGACAACCATCTTCTCCCAGGTATTATTGTTTTATAGGATGAAATTAATTTGGTTTCAGTTTGTTTCAGTGATATTGATGGTGATGCTTTTAATGGTTGTTATTCTAGCAGTGACAGTGATCAGATTCAGGATATTCTACTCCAACTACAGTTCCAAAGCTAAAGCCAAATCCCTCTCCTGCACCTAAATAGAGTTCTCTTCCTACTTCCCCATAGAGTAAGTCCTCTGAATCTTAAATTTTTTCCACCACAATTCAACTTCAGCAGGAATGAGCCAGGGGTAAAAATAATGTAGTGCCACATATCTTGGACAAACAGGGCAAAATCAATGATAGTTTTGGATTTTGCAATTAAATCTATATTAAAAATAACATATTAGTTCATCTAGTTCTTATGTTTTATTGTTTTACCTTGATTTTTTTTGCACTTAGTAGCATTTTACAGAAATAAAATGTTTGTTTGTAAATATTTGAGAAAAGAACTAATTTTTTTTATTCTGCTATGAAAATACTGATTTTCATCCAATAATGTGGGATAAATCTATGCAACTCATACTATAATAATGACTTGGTGATTATTCATTACAAAAACAGTACTGATGCTGCTTTATTGTTAACAATCTGTAGAAAATGTTAGGTTGGCTATCTCGCAGAAGCTCATGACTTCTTAGACTCAGTCATGAACTACCTATTACAGATATGTTGCATCTATCACAAATAGATCTCCACACCAGACATTGATAGCTATTGGCTTCTCTATCCAAAGATTGTATGGTCCTTTATGGGGTCTCTCCAAACCAGATGCCAACAATACGTATTCATTTCCTAAGTGGTTAAAGTCACTCCCTCCTGGTAAAAGTATGGATTTTGTGTACATTCATGCTGCTCCTGCAGTGACCATTTCCCTGGTTAATTATCATATGATTTGATCAATTTCCATTCAATCCAATAATAACAATGAAAGCCTAAGAATAATTTCTGATAAGACTGTTTGTCATTCACCTCCTCCATTTTATTATCGCATCTCCCTTGTTTGGATGTGGTATTCTTGGGCATGGAATCACTTCCTGGAATATACCAAAATCAATAGAACCTTATATTTTTGGAATTCTAGATCTCCAAAAACTATGGAACCATATATCCTTGAATTCTCTAGTCTTCTTGTAACATTTAAATTCTAAGTTTATTCATGTAACTTGTAATTTTTTATCCTTGGATTCCAAAACCCTAAATCTTTAGAGGTTTGGATTGTAGATCTTGTATACCTACCAATTTCCTAGGTTTGAAGATGTAAACTCCACTAAAAGTTAAGTGCAGCAAATATATTTTCTTTGTAAGGACCAGTAATCATGTACTGCTTATTGCACAATTTTTCTCTCCCTTGATATATCTTGAAGAATTTTTGACATGAAGAAAAGTTTTTGGCACCAAGATGTTTGAGAAAAATGTGAACAAAGTTGTCACTTCAGCTTCATACGGTGAAAGTGGAAGCTTGTCTTCACCTCCACCAACTCATGTCTCAAGGTGAACTGAACTAATGATAGCATGATTCCATTATTGGTCACATAGAATATATGGTAGATTACGATTAGTCTCTAATGTAAAAAAAATGGCATTAGCCTAAGGGAGCATGAACCATTGTAAGTTTTATATATAATAACCTTTTCCTTTCATTTTGAAAGACACAATGAGAGGTATAAGTTTTGTTTAGATTTCAAATGTTTGTATACTAGTGCATCATTTATTGAAGAATTGGTGCATATGATGGTTTACCTTATGATTGCCCTGAAAGTGACATGGGACTAGTTGTCTCTTCCTCTCGCCACTTTTCAATAAGTAAATGTGATAATGTAGATCTGATTTTGCACTGTAGTAATAGATATAATAATTGCAGATTTGATTTCTCAAGTACAGTAGTCGCTTCTTGTTGAATATATGTGTAGAGGGATAGAACTACAATAGAAAAGATTTCCTTTTGAAGTAGCATAGGTATTCCCATTGGAAGGAAAAAGATATAGACGGGGAACAAAGATGTAGGTAGGGAGGTTATCCACTGACTCCTCATGAGACATGCATTTTTCTAAAGTATCAAACAGTTTCAAAATAGATTGGCAGGATTGGATTGCATAATGGCTTTGGAAAGTGATGTATTCATATACACCTATGATGGAAACATGGCCAAAGATGTCCTTGGTGTTCTGCTTCAGCCCTAAGCTTTGCACCTCAAAATTATAATCAAAAATAGGTTTTCTAGACTCTTTGAAAAGTCAATATCTAAATGTGCAAAAATAGAACTTGGAATGCTTCACATTTGAAATTGCAACTTCCTCAATTTAATCTTGTAACTTGGTCAATTGGTGAAATTCTTATGTGTTTGCCAATGATGTTGTTTTTCTTATTAATAGGTTATGCTGGTTAGGCAATGATAGATACTGGACTACCTGTTCTCACTTACCCGCTAACAATTACCTTAACGACATATTATTGCACCTTCCTTGGGGCAATTGCTAGTTATGGTTATCAATGTAAAATAATATATAAATGGTTTGAATGCTTACAAAGTGGAAATGTGTAAGAAAAAAAGAATATGTCAGAAATATTTATTTAGTATAAGAAAAAAAAAGTGGACAATAAACCCAAAAAAAAATCCAAAAAATCATTTCTTTTATACGACTTGGAAAATGAGGATTAACAACCTTTCACATCTTTCTTGTGTTGAAGAAAGGTAACTTTATATTTTAATACCAATTTGTAAATATCGAGAGTGGTTTCCACAAGTTGCCAAAATTCTTACACATTTTATTAATTCCCTTGACATTGTGACACACACAATTCATCTCACCCTCTTTAGTCTGTATCTGTATGTGTGACTATGGATAGGTAGGTAAGGTGAAGTGGTTCACAATACACATCGACCAAGTTTTATGTCGTTTAGAGTTGATTTTTTTTGTAAGGCCCCGGAAAAATATTTATATCATCAAAACAAAAATTATAGTTTCTAGGGAGGCTAGTCTACTGGCAAGAAGGTTAGACCAGTCTCTTGTTAAAAAATCTATCATTAACATCTAGTTCAAATTGATATAATTGCAGCCCATAAGACTTAAAGTATTGAAGTTAAAAGACTTATCAATGTTTGTACGACTTAAAGTACTAAAACTAAAAAAATTTACCATGCCTATGAAAGTATTGAGATTGAAACTATAAATATAATGTGCCCGAAAGGCTGGGACTTTTAAACAAAAATTAAAATCCACTATTTCCATGATATCAAGAAGCTGACTATACTTGTATTTAGAACATCTAGGACTGACATAGAGAGAGGAGTTATTCATCATCCAAAATGTTGATAATCAGGACCAGCTTGGATTGTGCTTCCTCTAATGTTGTTGGAGCTTTGCTGGTATTTTCCTTCATTGGATGCATGTGGTAAATGAGCCCTGCATCGAAGAGAGGAATTCTATGCTGAAAAACCTTGTCAGTCAGTTCACGACCTAGGTAATTTGTCTTGGTATAATATTCCTATTGGTTATGAAGAATTTGTTGAACCCTTGTTTCCAAATTCCCCACTCTATATAAGGGGATTGAACCATCATTGTCCTACGTAAGAAATCCTTGGGCGCTGTCAGTTATGACGCAACCCAAAAGAGATTTGGTTTGCCAGAATAAGGTCAAGTTTTTGGAGTATCGATTTCCCCTTGTGCGTGTATTCTCGTGGTTGTCCTCCAATGGACCGAGCTCCTCTTCTAACTTCTCTACCAATAGAGCCTCCAACCTTCTAGTAATTCAATCTTCCATCTTGAGAATGTGCTCCTTCATTTATGGTTTAACAATGGCAGGGAATCCAGCCTTTTCTCATCTCTGCTCCTTGAGGACTCGAGCATGTGAGTTTTCTTACGTCCATTAACAGTTTTGTGAGGTTGTTTGCTTGATACAAGCCATCCTGCTTAGGTGAGATGATATCTGCCACAAAAATTAGATATAGAATTTGAACATTGTGAAGGGAATGGAAAGACAATAGCAATGATGGGTATTCATCCATTCCCTTCTATATCTTTTCAATTTGGGTCTCCTACCGAAGGAAAAGACACAAAATTTATCCAAAATTGCTTCCCAAGCATGGGTTGTGAACTAGAATGCATCATAGGAGGTGGAGAGCCAAGCTCTCACATTGCTCATAAAAGAGCGTAAAACCTTGATGGAGAAATTGCAAAAGGTTGAGTCCGGTGAATAAAAAATTACTATTCAAAATGCATTTTTTTTAGTAATAATGTACTTAATAATATTGATAACTTGTTTCAAATAATCTGTATCACATATGTTTAATGTTCTATAGGGACCAATACCAAGTGAATGAAATGTCGTCATAAGAAAGTAAAAATTATAGAAGATATAAATAATCATGATTTGTTCCTTAGCTCATCCGGAGTGGCGTTGGAAGTTAATGAGAGGGAAGATTTGTTTTAACAAAACTATGAGGGATATAGTGGAATAACGTATAAACATACTTTCCACTTTCAATACATAAATTAATTCGATGATTCAAAGAAATAGGTTATAACTAAACTACAAGAATCATTTCTAGAGCAGTGGTCAATGATACCAGTTAGAATTGCAATTGCAAAAACATACAACAACAAAAAAGAATAATTCCAAAAGTAATATTCCTAAATAAGATTTTCTATAATGTGTATATAATACTACAAAACATTCATTTAATATTAATATTTATTTTGTTAGATTTACTTTCTTTCCATATAAATATAAAAATAGATTATTGTCGTGTTAAATTTCCAGGAAGATTATGAAAATCTCAAAGGATGTATGAGGTGATCTCTAAGATATGACAGTAGGGATGTCCAAAAAAGTGTACAAGGAGATGGTTAAAAAAATGGAGGACATTATTGCATCGTGGGAGGAGCCATCTCAACGACAACGTACTTCAAACGTATTTAATCATTGAATTTTATATTATGTAAATATAAATAAATAATTTGGCATTAAATAAATACTTTTCAATTGTTATGTTACATAAAAGAAAATAAAACGGAACCCATTCAACACATAAGACATGACAACAAGGAAGAAAAGGGTTGATTAAAAAGTCATGTGAGTAAATGTGATTTCCTTATAACAACTTAAGATTTCATATTGGTTGTAATCTTTAAGTTTTATTTTATTTTTACACCGACCATCATTGGATGTCTTCAAATAGGTGCTAACATACAAAGAAGAGTCATCAGAAGAATTGATTGAGGTTGGGTTAAGTATGGATTGCGAGTATATGTTGGCATATCAAAACTTATTTGTGGACTTTGTAAGTAATTATGTTGTTTTACTTCTCTGATTTTTTAATTAATGGATCAACAAAAGTCCTTTATATTAAATCTATGATTTCTAATGGGGTCTAAAACTTGCACGAAAAAAATATGGAGAGGATTCAATTGAATAGTTGTTGACAGATGGCATGGGATTTGTTTTGAAAGAATGTGTATCGTTCAAGACATAATTATGGGCCTTGGTATGCTTTTTCATTTACATAATGATCATGTATATTATCTATTTTAGTTTAATGCATTGTTGACCAATGTAGATACACTCATTATTCTCGGATTGAAAACCTAAGGAAAGATTTATCACATCTTTATTTCTATCATCCCCCCCTAAAAATATGCTTTCGAGTGGATACATAGAGCCCTTTTCTCTACCTAGGAATCCTGGCTTCAGGGTGCTACTGATTCTCTGAAAGGATGGGGCCAACTGAGTAGATGGAACAACTGATGCTATTGGATCTACCAGTACTGCAGTAAGTCTAGGGATTTCCTTTTTATCCAGTAGTTCTACAGTTCAATTAAGCAATCCCAAACACAACTATCATCTAGGTGTCACGATGAACTAACGTAAATGACCCCAACCAAAGATTGTGTCTCGGTGATCTGCTTTCTAGTGTTTTATCAGGTCCAAATCAATATAGCGTACGTGGAGTAACTAGATGCGTTTTGAGCTCACTTTGTTTTTATGTTTGTAGAGGGAAGAAGAAGATGGGGAACACAATGGAGGAAATAAACAAAAAATTTATCCAAATAACCCAAGACAATTAAGTGGCTTGAGCACTGACAATAGTTCCATGGAAGAATGATGATTAATCTAATTGGATGTTAATGCAAGCTGTTGTATCTTGTGACATACTTGTCTATGAAAATAAAACATTTTTTATATTGTAATAGACATAATGTCCCAATTGAAAGACAACAAGTTACCAATAAGTGTGAAACTTACATATACTTGACATGTTGATTACAGTGGACTTTTATGTTGTCTCATTTTGTATGACAAAGAGATTGATCTTATTCATATATAATAAAACAAGTTTTCATTCTATTGCATTATTCAATGTCGTTGTGGAATGATACATCATTGATTAAATATTCTAATGAAGATATGTGAAATATATATAATAAATTAATCCAAACATCATATCCAAATGCAATAATCAAAATTCGGTCTATATTTCAATTTGAAATTATATATGAATACTATTATAAGCAATATTTAAATTTTTTATGAATAATGTAATTAAAAACTATATATAATTGCATTGTCATAGATCATTGTTTGAAAGAGAGAAAATGAATTCCAGTTCTTTTAAGCATACAATACACACCAGTGCCTCACATATAAAAATACACCAATGCTTCCAATAAAAAAACACACTATTTTTCGCCAATGAAACACACACCGTAGACAAACTTTTTTTTACAATCCTTGGTGTTTTTTATTCCAATACACACCAGTGTATTATTAAAGTGCACTGGTGTGCTTGTACTATTATATTGAACCAGTTCTTACAATTAAAAACTTGATGACCATGACTTCCCTTCCGGTGTGTGTCAGGTATTTTTAGCATTGGTTCTTTCATATATATAAGGGGAACCAATTCAAGTTTGTATAACACACTAGGCAATGTAACTTCTAAATCACCTGTGTTTTATATTTTATAAAGCACCAGTGCATTTCATTTTATAAAGCATTGGTGTCGTCCAAGTTTTGAATCACTAGTGCGACCTTAGTTATGAAGCACTGGTGATTTTAATGTGGTACAACACCGGTGTTATGTTTACTTCTGTACACACTAGGTCATGTTATGTTATAAACCATCGACGCTAAATATTTTGTTTGTGCATCGGTTCTTGTTGTTAATGTGACAACACCAATGAATATTACCTATAGGCGCACTGGCCGACATTTTGAATATAAACGCATCAATGTGTTTGTATCACAAAACACTCCGTATTGAAAACCTCGGCTACAACCTATGACCACTGAGTTTTTTTTAGTTGTAATAAACATCCATAAATACCTCCATTAAAACATTCGCTACCAATAACAAAAGTTATAACGAAGGTGTTTTTTAGAATTTTGACCAATCTTGTAACACTAAGAACCTATACTGTAACCTTTGCTACATTTCCTTTTCCTTGTGGTGAATGGATCATTATATAATTTACCATATATTTTGGTACTCTCTATGTGGAAAAATTGGAGCTATTGGATTGTAAGGCTCATAACAAGGGAAGTTCTTGCTTTGGTGATTTGGGGTTTAGAAAAGTCTAAATCTTGCGACCTTAATTACAAATTTTTAGGGTCAAAAGTTTATGAACTCTAAATGTTGTTCTACACATTAAAATATTTCCAATGCCATGAATATCACCTTAATCATAGTTCATACATGAAAGTTATGCTTCTTGCAAATTGAATTATCATGTTAATCACCATGATATCTAGTGGATGCCATGTTATCTCACATTACTTAAACATTTGAGGTAGTCATGTGTGGAATTTCAATACCATTCTAGAGTATACAAAACCCTAACCCTAATTTGGACATGATGCATGCAAAAAACCTAACCCTAGATGGATATCATGGCATATTAAATACTAAGCTGCTAGGAAACTAAGGTGTTCCATTCTCATCGTATTCTTTATTGTTCCATAGTTGAGAAAAGCATGTAGGAGTGGGATATTGAAGTAGAACAAAGGAAGCACAATATCCTATAGTAGCCACATAGGCCACAATGTCCATTGGAACTCCATAGTGAGTGAATTTTCTTTGTATTTGCATTTCGTGACCGAGAAGAAAACAACAAGGCACAGGGTTCACCTTAAAGCTAGGATTTTCATGTATTGGGTTTCCCAAGGTACATCCTATGTTCAATGTGTGCATTGTGTGTTCTTTGCTTAGCTTATTTCTTTTTAGTTTGGTTTATCACAATTTTTTGTGCACCAATCTAGTAATATTGAATTTGAAATCTAAAGTAAAATATTTCATATTAAGATATTGCATTTAATATTATAAGATTGTTGTAATAAACTGTTCTAGTAGAATATCCATAACAATTTATAGATTATGAGTGCCTCCTTGGTAGAATATATAGGTGTCCAAGGTGTCTCATAGTCTTAGTAGAGTGTGTTGGGATGCAAAGAGGAATAATTATACATGAAGATACTATTGAGTCTCTATAGGCCTAGCTACAAAGCTTTAGGAATAAATTGTATTCCAAGTTAAAGCACACAAAAATGATTCCTAAAGACAATATGAAGCAACCCAAAATGGAAGGAAGAATCTTGTGCTACATTAAATGTCCATCGCAACTAGTTTAATGACCTTACAATGACATTATCTGCACTCATAGGAAGCATGTGCAACTTGAGGACATTATAGCCCCACTTACAACTCACTTGGGATCATATATGGAATAGGACAAGGTAGTGGAAGATGAATCCCCTTAGGTAGGATCTTGATAGTCTAATGGTGCCAACATGCCTATGAATTTGAAGGTTCCTTAGGTATAAATAGTTTTTTTCACTTTTAGTTAGAATATTTATTACAAGCCATGTTAAGTATATCAAAGTATGCCAAAATCTATACTAGGAATTCCACTTTGAATGGTATAGATGTATGCTTGGAATCTAGAAAAATATTGCCACAAGAGAATTTGAAATTTTCTCATTTTGCTTACATTTTTTTTTTGTATTTTGGCCCTTTTAAGGCCAAATGTTTTTTGAAATTCACACAATTACCCTTTATAGTTAAACAAAGGAAAATAAACAAAATTTATGTTATTTATTTTTATATTTTTTAACATAATAGTAATTAATAATGAGGCAAATGATCTGAATGCATTGGAGCACATGGTCGATCCATATGAGGGATTGGAAATTTGAGTTTGTCCTCCTCCAAGTAGGATGGATGGTTTGGGTTCATATGGGCCCATTAGGTACCTTGAGAGTGAGTATAAGACATCAGATCTAGGGGAAGGTCATGGCATCGCTTATCACTATGATGGGCTGAAAAACATATCTATGGAGGCAAATATTCTTGGTTGGAGCTATGTATTAGCAGGGAGGAAGGTTGCCACATGATTTGGTAGATTTGATGTATGGGAGGGCCTTAAATGATACTAGGGGATTGCATTGATGTGTAGTCAAAGCACAGTGTGGTGACTTGGTAGACTACATGGATAAATACATCATTGAGCCAAAAATATTTCAAAAATATTCTTGGCCCTCAATTCAGGATTTTAAATGTAGAGTTTAGCAGGGGAGGGGGTCGACGGGGTCCCAAAAAAAGGGCCATTCCTCTCCTATTTTGAAAACCATAGGAATTATGGCCATCAAAAAAGACACGAGGGATTCCATCTATTTATCCTTTCCATTAATACTTTGATCATTTATTTGAAGGATGGGGTTATTAAGTTGTGAGGTACTAGTGGTAAAACCCTCCTCAGAAATACTAATGTGGATGTTGATGGGGGTCATTTTAATTAGGTGGCATATTTTATTAAACCAGGATGTGATTTTTCCCTAGGAATTACTTCCAAGCTATGATTCATCAATGAAGGTATTGGATTTGAAGCTTTATAGTGTTATTTTTTGAGAGAAAAACAAGGTACAATTAGCTCGAAAAAAACACAAATTAGTAAAGCGAAGGAGTGACATTATAGATCTAGTAGTGGGGAAAGATCTGTCGCTAGACACAGTGATGCAAATTTATGGAAAAACATTGGTGGGGAAATTCAGGGTGAAAACATGAAGTTGGGAAACACTTTTGCTTGTTTTTTGACAAAACAAATTGCAAAATTGTATGTTTTTCAACTTCAACCCCTTCAAACCGATGTCTCACTTAGGAATTTCACCTTGAAGTAAACACAAATTTTTTAGAGAATTGAATTAGCTACGTACTCATATTTTAAAAAAAAATTATCGAGATATAGTGGGGAAAATTTGGAGGGCACCAACGACATATACTTTTGTTAGAATAATCCGTCAGGATTATTGTAAATAAATAAAATAGGAATATGAATAGATAGGAAGCTAAACCAGCTGAGCGGAAGGTGAAACCCAACCGCCAGGAGATTTGTATAAGTATAGGATTTTGCATTGGAATAGACAGTCAATCGGGAGTTATACCTAACATCTGGTATCAGAGCATAACTCCTGCCTGTTTGCTTGTCAGTCTTGGCAGTCTGGGTGCCAGACCTACATTCTGCCCTTCGTCCATTTGTTTCAGAGCTGCTGCTCATTTCCCGTCTGCCCTCTACTCGTCCCTCCTGCCATATGCGTTATATTCTTGATGTAAGCATTGTATTCAGCGACTCACTGGAGACTGCAAGTTTATGAAGAGACCACTGCATGCTGCGTGTATTGATCTGAGTGCGTTGGAGGAATCGTGGGGGCTGCTCTGCAAGAACGTGAAGAATTTGTTGAAGTTTGAAGGCTCCTTCCAACAGCGTTGTATGAATGGAGGTAAACCTTTTGTTGACTGCAAAATATAACATATCTGCGTAGTGCCGATACCTCTCCTCCGTTTTGCGAAACCCTAATCCCGTGAGGCGCTATTGCATTTGCGTGGAGACTGTTGGTATCATGAGGCGTGATACAATTTACTGCCAATTTACTGCCAATTCTCATATCTTTTCATGCATTGGATTTTAGGTTTTAATTCCTTGAACATGGGAAATTGAAGGAACTGGGAAAAAAACATGATCGCACTAGAACTGATGAAGAGGTAAGGAAGGACAAAAAATGTGAAAATATGAGAAAGTCAAGAGAAAATAGAGCAATGGAAAGAAATGTGGAGGCACTTGGCAGTGACGAAGAAATGCAAAATGTGAACCTCACACATGGTGGTGATGAAGGAATGCAGATTGTCGAGGAACACGCTGATGAAATAAATGAAGAGCATGGAGGTGACGAGGAAATGACAAATGTGGAGCAAACTATGGGTAGTGTCGATATTGAGCCCATGATTGGTGAGTAAATAAATTTTGATATACGTTTATAATTTTTATTTAAATATAATATATATAAAATTATATATATGTATATATTTGATTTGAACGAACTCACAATTAGCTAAATTCATATATTTATTTTTATGCAGGGTCAACATCCAACATACAACATCCTACCACACTCTTACCAATTCACAGATATTAATTAGAAGCTACAACAATATCATCATTAACAATACATTTTTGGAGAATATGGATTCAAGTAAAATTGAAGAAATGGGACCTCCGATGCCTAATCATATAGCTCGATATAGAGTAAAAAAGATAGTCAAAGAATATTTTGAAGGTATTTCTGTCATAGAACAAGCTCAATTGTTAAATATGTTGTTAAAGCGAAAATGTCTAAGAAATGCAATGGCATTATTGGGCATTAAAAATGTCAGAGGATAAATCAGATGAGATTGTATCACAAAATTTGACATCGGTCCTTGCATCACTTTCAAAAAAATGATCTCATAATTACATGGTTGCTCGTAAATATATTCTAACAGGGGTTGTGGAAAAAACCACTGTAAACAGTTGTTTGTTGTCTACTACTGCAAGAATGTTAAAAACATCAAGAAAAAGTTTATGGAAGGATAAAAATGTTAGAGTTCAATTAGATGAGGATGATGAAGTTGCATGTTGGGGTGTTATCTGTAGGAAACCTTATCAAGATAGAATTCCAGATAATGTGAGAGACAGGGTGAAAGAGTTTTGGAATTTAAACTCTCGTGTCTTACCAAATTAAAATGATGTTGTGCAATGTCGTATATCGAAAGGAAACTATGAAACTCATGCCAAACACATAATAGAGATCACTCAAGTGGAAATGTTCAAAACTTTTATGGAGAGTAATGTTGATGCAAAGATTTCCCTTAGCACATTTGTGAAGCTTAAACCATGGTATGTCAGGCCCATCGTTGTTCATGACACATGTTGTTGTTGATACCATGTTGAATTCGAATTATATTATGAGACATTTCTAGATTGTGGCATGCAGTGTTGGCCAAATACCCCTCCTCCTATGAGTGTTTGTGAATTTTTATCTAAAATACTATGTGCACAAGAGAATGATCAAGTATTCTATAAGAAACAATGCGTCGGGGGTAAAAAATGTGAGGAATGTTATGATTTGGCTCTTTTTAATGCTAACTACTACATTGATGCAAACAATGCTCAAATATCAAATCACATTGTGAAATGGAAGAGATATGAATATGTTGATTATACTCCTGTTACAGATTCAACGTCAACATCAAGAAAGATTAATTTAGTTGAAAGTGATATCTCTTTGATAGATTTTATGAATTTGTTAAGGGATCAAATATATAAATATATCAAGCACTCTCACTCGGCACGATGGCAGGACTTACAGTTCAAGCAATCACGAGATGTATTTGGAAAAGGAACAATATTATTCATTGTCAATTTTGCTGAAAATTACACTTTCACTCCGTAAAGGGAGATACATAGTGAGTATTATCATTCAGATAAGGTATCTATACTTGTTCATATTATGTATAGAAATGCAGAGCTTGATGTTGATGGTTTTGATAGCAATGAAAATAATCATGAAGTGATTAAGGAGTATCATTCCTACATCAGTGATGATCATACACATGATACATGTTTTGTCCAGCATTGTTTTGGTATGCTTTATAAAGAATTATCAAGACCAAATATCACTTTTAAAGAACATTGGGTGTGGTCAGATGGTTGTGCTGGTCAATTTAAATCAACGCGCTCATTCTTATGGTTGTCTCGCCTTCATAGAAACACGGATGTTCGCTACACATGGAGGTTTTTTGAAACATGACATGGAAAAGGAGAACACGATGGTGCTAGGTCCTGCGTGAAACACGCACTCAGGAGATATCAAATGAATCACTCTGCTTCGTGCCTTGCAAATTAAAACGATGTTGTTAATTGCTGCAAACAAAATTTGAGCCATGAATTCAATGAAAGTATGGGTAATGTGAGAAGGTTTTTCTAGGATATTGCAATGGGTGATGTTGACAGATCAATTCCATATGATTGTATTGCAATCCCAAAAACAAGGGGCTTACACTCCATTAGGAGTAAGAAAATGGAAAATATACACGCGATCAAAAAATGAAAGTACTCTTTCTTTTTTCTTGCATGTATTGATGATGTAGAGTCCTTGGATGAGTGTCAAAACCAGACTAACAAATTTTTGAAACCATGGAGACACCAAGAATTGACACCATTGCCCCCATTTGGAAATATCGGTGATGTAGAGCACGATAATGAAGCGCTTGTGATTGTTAAAGATTATGATCGTGTTTCTGATTTGGTTAGAGAAGGTGATGTATTTGCTGTCATTGCACTGGTAGATAGTCCAGAAAAAGTGCATTATTATTTATTGAGATGCACTAGGTCAAAAAGCACGTTGATACAAGAATTTAAAGAACCGTCAAATTATACGTATGGTGTGGGTTCAATGGTTATAATGGGACATTTCTTAGCAGAAGTAAGGAAATGTAAAGACCATATTCTTTTTCAAGACTATGATTCAGATGCTATATGTGCTCAATACAGTCATTTGGTCATAGCAGCTTGGTTGCAGTTGAAGGCAGCGAAGGGTAGGAAAAATTCCAAGCATCGACAATGTAAATTGTCGATAGAAGATCATAATGCCATTCTTGATAATATTCCACTGGAAAATTTCGTATGAATAAAAAATACATCAAGGTTGACAAATTTTTGTTCTTTGATTCTAGGGTGGGTGGGTGGGAGGCGCCAAATGAGCTTCCACCTTAACGTGGTTGGCCTCGTCAGTAGAGAATATATATATAATTCTCGAAACTAAGAGAATATATTTCTCATTTTTATTGTTCACATGTAGAGGGAAACACTTAAAGAAAATGAGTATAATATATTGAAACATTCTTTTCAACTTTATGTGAATACAACCTTCTGTAATGTAGAAATGGAGGGCATTTACGTGTAATGAAAATAAGTTGGATGGAGAACAAAATGAAAGAACATTAATGATTACACCTCCATTACATCTGGTTTCATTTTCATTAATATTTTTTTTCTACAAATAGAATGGTTACATACAATGATATCGATTTTAGCAACCTCCCTCTTTGACCTTCCTCAAAATTACTTAAGTTTTGTGTGCTCAAATTGCTGATATATTCAATAGAAAAATCCATTACCATAACCTTATTTTACAAGAATTAAAACCAATAGTGTATTTATATTTTCAATAGTTCTTGATTATAAGTTTTGTTAAAGCTCAAAGTGCTGATATATTCAATAGAAAAATCCATTACCATGTAACCTTAAGATTTTACGATCATTAAAACCAATAGTCTATTTTTCTTATCAATAGTTCTTGATTATAGATGATCAACTCATAGTATTGATGAGCCTATTCTTCCACCATGCTAGATATAAATTATAATGAACTACATTTCCTTATTTGAAAATATCATTTCCCTTTCTTTGTATTTATCATGTCTAAAGGGTTTCCATGACATTTAAATCATTAGTTCCTTTTGAAAAGTGTGTTCTATTGTAGTTTGGGTGCAAACAAGATTCATCCATGTTATATTCACAAAATCTTTACAACGGAAAACTTGTCATAGTCATAAGATAGGTTCATGCAATATCCTTATATTATGTGCACTAAAGAATATATTCAAACCCTAACTCTAAACTATTTCAGCATGCTCATACATGCTGACCATAAACTCATCTTACATTCCTATATATGAGTTTCAAATACACAATAAAGTAGTTTTGAAATATTACAACTATTTATAATATGGACACATGACTTAATGATACATTTTGATGCATTGATTATCTTGGTAAGATGAGTTTATTAGTTCCTTTTGTTTGGGTCCAAACAAGATTCATCCATGTAATATTCACAATTTTTACAATGGAAACCTTGTCATAGTCATAAGATAGGTTCATGCAATCTCCTTATATTATGTGCACTAAAGAAGATATTCAAACCCTAACTCTAAACTATTTCAGCATGCTCATACATGCCAACCATAAACTCATCTTACATTCCTATATATGAGTTTCAAAAAGACAATAAAGTAGTTTTGAAAAATTACAACTATTTATAATATGGACACATGACTTAATGATACATTTTGATGCATTGATTATCTTGGTATGCTGGTGTTTTTGGTGCACTGAAAAAATAGCTCATGCACATATTGGTATGTTAGTCTTTTTGGTGTGTTGTAAAAATAACTTATGCACATACTCAAAAATTTGAAAATAGGGTGATGAAAAACAAGAACATTATGTTGCATGAATAGTGATGATGATAAAATGCAACAATTTTAGCTTCACAAATGTGTCAAGGGTGATCTTATCCCCATTATTTATGTCATGAAGATTCTAAAACAATTCCAAACCCAAAATTCAGCAAACCTTAAAATATTGCAACGTCTGAAAGGAATAAAAACAACTTCAAAAGAGAAAACAAATAGAAAGAAAACTCAAAAAAGTTGAGTTTGATCATCTCAATCACTGGTTTTTGCTGAGATAATCAACAATTAGCAATAAATCAGAAATACAAAAAAACACACAGGCAGATTGTCAACAGTAGCAGAGGATGACGATCAGCTCTGGAAGCTCAGCTTTGTGGGTATGAATGTAATCCTATGGGTGTGAAAAGGGGAGATTCATCAATTGTTGTGTGCTTTTCTTTCTAGGCTATGTGAAGCAAAGGTTTTCTACACGTGTGTCTAGCCATCTAATCTTGCATTCATAGGTAAATTTTTGCATGTATGCACAACATATTTACTCCTATCCATTCATAATTTATAGACCTCTTAGAAGCCCCAAGACTCCACATTCTGAATAGGGTTATTGGCACTAGTCACTCACCTCCAACCATCCTAAGTAACTAAATTTAAGCAAATCATTTAAATTTTTGTTTTACTAAAACAAATCTTCATTAAATACTAATCCTTCATTGCCTAAGCCACTATATCATCACTGCAGAAATGGCCTTGTAAAAAGAGAGATTCAAAAACTCGATCATAGGTATTGAAGACTAATTCCCCCATAACATAAACTCACCCTAAAGAGAATGCTACATACAACAAGCCATTTCCATAACAACTCTATTGCTTCAATGAACTATTCCATCTTGTTGAGAGATTGGATTTATTTTTCCTCTTCTGTACTCTACTGACATATTTTTGCAAAATATTTAGGGTTATATATTTCATAGAGTAAGTGGTTCTTTAATCTATCCATCTGAAATTTGTACCATATTTCCTTCAAAAACATTGTGTAAACCCTAGAAGGGGGCCTACAATTCATTATTTCATTTGAAATATCAAATATCTTGGTGATGGTAGTTTCCAACACATATTGGTGGGAAAAAAACCAAGCTTTTGATTTCAGAGACAACCCTGCATATAATACTAGAATGGGAGTCTCTACCTACAACTTTAATGCTAGGTATATGTATACGTATAGATATGTGTTCTCTACACTTTTTCAAATAATTCCACAACTCATTTTCATATTGAAATTCATTTGGATAACTGTGAGGCATGAAAGGAATTGAGCTATGTGAGATATTTCCAACTTCAAGCATAGGTGTAAACTTGGTTGGGTAGTTTTTGAATATCATGCACCTTCCCAGTGAACAATCTGAAAATATCATGACAACCTTTATTGGAATTTCCTTCATCATGTCTCTTTTTGAAGGGAGGTACTGATATGAGGCAATCAAAGCAATCAGTATGAATTTCCTTCTAGTATGAAGGGAGCTACTGATAAATGCACAACATTGAAGACGCAGGAAAAAAATAAGGCGGGCACCTGCCATATTTAGATAATTTGGTTTATTTGATGATGTTCTTTGTGAAACTGGTAATAATTTTATAGGGAGCCTGGATGGATCCTCGGCTAAAGTACGGTTTCCTTGTATATTATGCAAAGAGCTCCAGCCTCTCCTACTTCTTGTGTAGATAGAGACCTCAAAAAGTGCCCTACTACAAGATGTGTTGAAGGGGAGCTTCCCAAAGTGTTTTTCAACTCTAAGCAGTGAACTGAGCAAATCGAGGCCAATGAAGGCCGAGTCAGTGCCACTGCGGCACCTTATAGGGCAGTTAAAACCATTTTCGAAGAATTGTTTTTCATATGTGTTTTATGTTTAAAATATTTGTTAGTGTCTGGATTGAGTCAGAAAAGAAACAAACATTATTATTTAGAACCATCACATTTCCTTTTCCAATGATACTCAGGTTATTCAAACTACGCTTTTATGTAGAGATGTCGTTGTTCGAGCACTATGAGCAATCTCTTGAAGTTGTCTTCTCTCATACTAGTGATAAATTTATAGGGAGGATGAGGAAATGGAATAAAAAATAGTCGAGTTTGTTACCAAAGAGGAGGGGTCCTCATGTCCTCATGTCAGGTGACTTAGTTGGGTACCTTGATGCACTAATGTAATTACCTAACCGATGTGTTTTCACTTCCTAAGGAAAAAATGAATCACTAGCTATTTTGGTCACTTTGATGTGGATAGGACCATTGTGAGTCCAAGCACTAACAAATCCTTTACTTCAAGCAGATCCAGCATACTTGAGCCATGTGAAAATTGTCCAAAAGTAGTTAGAGTTGCATTCATTCTCTCATATGCACATTCAAGATGGTGAAGGTGTAAGAGGTGAGGCTCAAATGGCCAATATCTGTGCATCAATAAACCAGTATTCAAGGGAAGAATGATAAATTCCATTAACACAGTCAGATCGAATGTAATGCAGACACCATAGGATTGTGAATACATGAGGCTCCACAAACTAGTTGGGCAGTCTAGAAGTGGTTCTGGACATCCGGGATCAAGGAACAAGCCTGCTAGAGACAAACATAAATGTGTTCAAGTTAAGAAATGAGAATATGCAACTGTTGGTAGGAGAGGACGTATTTTTAAGTTAGATCATTCCAATGCAATATAAATCTCTACTAAAACGGTCCTGAGGACGCAAATGGAGGAAAAAACACTCATGGAATGGATTGAGAAAGAGTGGATAGCGATTCTAAGCCTTTCTCTAGGATGGATGGGTTTGATTTTTAGGTGGAAGGAGGATGTAGAGAGGATTCAAAAGAGTATATGTGGTTCTGGGTTCCTTCTCTGTTAATGATCAAATATTGGTCTCTATGCTTCAATTCAGGAACAAAAAAGGCTCCTAGACACCCAGATTTTCTCCTAGAATCATCAGGTTTTGCACAATGCTTTTGAAATACAGTGTGTTGGCTCAACATATTGAAAACCACTCAGACCTGGACCCAAACCAATAGTGTTCATCAAGTATCATTCCCATACTAGTCTTGTTTCCCACAAGGAATTGTGCTTTATTCCCTGAGGTGAAATTGTGCAATCTAGTGTAGAGCAACCCTATTATCAATATTACAAGAGATCCATCTAGTGTACCAAGAAGCAACCCTATTATCATTCTTACTATAGATCCACATACAATCATGATAACCATATGGTGGGCCACATATAGGAAAGGTCTCACAATCTAGGAAACCATCTAGGGAGTGATGACACACATGACCCCCCTATATTTTGAGAGTTAAAATCTAACTCTTTCAAAAGGTAAATACATTATGATTTCAAAAATATATGATGGAGGCACAAATCACTTTGTTTGTGTTGAAAGTTGTACTTAGAAGTGGTAAATCAAGGGTTTGCAACCTTAGTTTTGAATTCATAGTTTGGGACCTATTATGAAATTAAAGGCTTGGTATTTACATGAAAAAAATAAAAGGAAAACCAAGAGTTGGGCTATTTGCTAGTCTAAATTTTGTGACGATTTCTCTTTTGTAGTAAAGTCTCCTAAAGTGACTACAACTTTGAAACTAATTAAAGAATTTTTTATTACTAACAAGTTGCATAATTCCCATGTTATTGTTGTGTTCCCTTACCACCAAGAAGTAGCTGCAATTAATATCCGTATTAGACAATTGGACCTTCTTTTGTGTTGCAAGGAGATTGATCGGGCTTGAGAGGGTGAACATGATTTATAGGATTTCAAGAATCTATCATTTAAGAAATTTGAAGGATCCAAGGCTGTTAAGGTAAAGAGTGAATATGGTGGTAATGTTTCATATACATAACCCTTAAAGTTGCAATGAGTTAACAATGGGTGTGAGAAGAGACCCATGCTTGCTTATGTTGTAGATTAGTGGGATGAAAAAACTATGCATGAGCTCATAAATATAGTACTTGAGGTATATAAGGACCTGATTCCATATATTTTCACTGAAATCAAGGGAATAATGGAAGAAGCAGGGGAGATGAAAATTGAATTATGGCCAGATGTTATCCCATAAGACACCGATTACAAGATTAATCCCAAAGTTAAAGAAAAGGTGAAGAAAGAAACTAATAGAATGTTAGCTACATGATTGATGTTTATGGTTGACAAATCTAATATGATTATCCTAATCATTTTTCAAATGAAGAAGGTGTAAGATTAAATAGCAAACAAGATTCATCCATACACAGTTTACAGTTCATGGTGGTGACGAGGAGAGCAGCAACAAGCTGCTACAGCACCCTCGGTGGTGACTAGGGCTGCTACAGTAGGCCTAGTGGCAGCAGCACCACCCTTGGTGGTGGTCTAAGGCTACAAAAACATCCTTGCATGTGGTCTAAGGATACAACAGCAGAATTCCATAACCTTGGTGGTGGCCACGAATAGCAGTAGACCACTGCTCCAACCTTCTCTGGAAGTATAAGGCAACAACAGAAGGTTCCTGTGCTCGGGTAATCTTACCATGCATATAACATATTTGAAAACACTTACAACAGTTGTAAAACCAGTAGTAAATCTGCCCTTATATTCTTTGATTGTGGTGTTAAATCACTTAACATATTCACCCTTAACTTATGTCAAATCAACAAGACACATAGTGCTGGAAATTACAAACCATGAAGAATATTGATGGTTGAAAATTAAATCTACAATTTACACAAGTATTGGACAACTGGAAACTTAAGTAATATGAAATATCCATAAAGATGAATTTCATCCACAAATGATAGCCTTATCATAAGGCTATTACAATCTTCTATCCCTCCAAAACCCTGGCTAGAGAAAATGATGAAAACCCTTGCTCAGAACAAGGAGATCCAACAAGCATGCATCACACAAGAATGTCTTCCAAGGCAATACGTCTCCTTTTTTGGGTAAGATGTCTCTTCTTTTTCTTCTCTCACCAAGTACAACATCGGGTTTCTTCTCAAAATATTCATCTCCTAATATACAATGGATTAAAACCTAACCAGGTAGTCTTCAAGATGCTCTAACAAGCTCATCGTTCTAGGGCTACATGTTCCAAAACTCACCATAATCTCATACTTTTTGCTTTTGTTGCATATAATTTGACTCTAAAAGAACAGTAAAGTAAATTGCATGCAAAATTTTAGCCTGGAATGCAAAACAATACACTTGAAGACGTTTAGTGTGTGAAAACCCAAGGTGAAACATCTCAGACTTTTTGGTTTTGTTGCATATACTTTGATTCTAAAAGAACAGTGGAGTAAACTGGATGCAAAATTTTAGCCCTGTAGGGTAGCTCGAGTGGTTGAGCACCTTGAACTTCAAAAGGGACCAGGGTTAATCCCATAGGCTAGGTGCCTCTATTGCATTCCTCACTCAATGTCCCTACCAGGTCAGGTGCCATAATCTGCACCAACACGTTTACATCGGGTACCATCTATGAAATGAAGTGAAACCCACGTGGTTTTACTTAGAAAAAAAATTGGATGCAAAACATGGGCATTTGACTAGTTCCCTTGTGTGTTTTTTTATTTTGCTACTATGGTAGAGATCATTCAAAACATCATTACTTGCAAAGGTATAAGAGAATTTTCCATCCAGTCCCATGACCAAAACAACAAGAAACTGAACACAATAAAAAATAGTATTATCCAAAATTTCAAGCAATCTTCCATGAAGGCACCACATAAAACTTGAATCCATGCCCTTTTAGGTTTCAGGGATTGGTCAAAATAGACAAGAAAGAAATGAGGATTGAAGTCTCAACCTTGTAAAATGCTACATAACATAACCATGACATTAACCTTGCTAAATAACCATTAACCATACTACATAACCATGACATTAACCATGCTACATGACCATAACCATGCTCAAAATTTATGTTTGCCACCAATTTCAAAACAAGTTCCACTACATGAAATTATAGATAGAACTCTTACCTCACAAATTTTGCAATTGTCTATGAAAAATATATCAGAAATATATCTTTTCTTTGGCTTGGGATAGTGCAAGTCCTGGATTATTAGTGATTAGTTCACCAACCAAAATAATAATTTCCATTTTCATATATCAAACAATAAAATATTTAACAAGATAAATCATTAAACAAAGTGCTGGATTAACAAAGATTTTTTCACTAACCAAAAAAAAAATTAACACTTTGCTGGTCACTGCGTTAATTTTAACGCTTTGCTGGTCACTGCATTAAGGTTGGTCATTGAAATGTCATACCATATTTCATGTACAAGAATGAATAAATAAAGTGCATGAGATATACAACATTAAGGAATCACAACCATTAATTGAATCCGCCTTATACTCAGATAATTATGAATTTGATCTTGTCACCAAAGGGACAAGTCAAACATGGTAAACCATATACGTACCTTGAGAGAGGGTTAAAGCAGACCGAAACTGACCTTAGACTCTTAGTCAACATAAAGATAGGTTTCAATGAAAAGCACAGGCTTGAGTAATTCGATAGTCATGCTAAGGACACACAGTCACTTAGTACAAGAGACACTCAGTCATACTGATACCCTCTAACAATCATGTTGAGTAAATCATAATCCACACTTGAAGAGTAAACTCACATTCACTCCAGAGATAGAACCCAACACATAGGAAAAATCCATAAGAACTAACGTTGAGAAAATCGTGAGGTAAGTGACTTGGAAAAACGCAGAGACTCACATTGAGAAAAATCATGAGGTAAGTGACTGAGAAATACATAGAGACTCACTTTACAAGATGAGACATAAATAAATAAAATGTAGAGATCAAGCTCAGCCCATGAAGAAAGAATAAATCGTAGAGGTAAAACTCATAGTGTGAATGAACAAATCACAGATCGTGAATAAATAATTCACAGAGGTAAAACTCACCCATGAAATGAACAAGCCGTTGAGGTAAAATCATGGAGTGAAATCACAGAGGAAAACCCGAGAGACAAACCCATAGGCAAGAGGAGAAAATCAGATCGCATAGGAGATCACCCCTACTGGAGAAACCGATGATAGAAAACATCCCAGTGAGATAACAAGTTGAGAACAAAGTGAGATAACCCTAGGACCAAGTAAGAATAGGACCATGAGTCAAAAAACACAAGAGCAAAGTGAACTGTAAAGGTGGACAAACATTCAATTAGGACCAACAATACCAAAGAATTTTCTCTCTCTCAAGGTACATAGTTTTATATATACTTTTGTCATCACTATATAAGGGGAACGTCCAAATGGATGGTACGCTCCTTTTGTCCTCAACTGAATTTTACAAGATAGATCATCCATACATGTCTACGGAGGAAACATAAAGAGCCCAATTCAGTATATGCAAGGAAGTGCTCGGTGAAGTGTCCTAATATCAATACCCTCAGAGGAGAAACCGTGTCATCCTCAAGACATCCAATATGATGCTAAAAGACTCAATCATCCATACTCGAATATGAAGAAACCAAAAGTTTGAAGAGTAGGAGGTACAAGCTCTACTCTAGAAGAGCTGTAGCTTGTCTTCCCCAATAGCTATTTCCTCATAATTTTCAGTACTGAAGGAAAGTAGGCCCACAACCACGAGGAGCACATCCTTGGATATACTGTTTGCCCTCTTATTGTGTTCTCTAAAGACATGATGAAAGTATAAAGTGTGAAAGAAGGCCTTCAACTCCATAATGTTGTCACACCAACCATCCAAATGGAGGGAAGAGAGACTTGCCATATCATCTAAGCCCAAAAAATATGCTAACAACCAACTGTCATAAAATAGTGCATACCAGCTCAAAGTGTCCATGCATGTGGGCTCAAAACATTATGCAATGCTAGCACCCGAGTGAAAAAGAATACGAGTGAAACCCCATAAGCAAGCAACACTGGGAATAGGTCAAATCACCAACAAACTACATCAATATGTTTTCCCAAGCTGCCAAGTGTGAAGGACAAGAAAAAAATTAACAACTAACTACTGAATACAATGAAAAGTACATACAATGAATGTGGAGCACTATTGATTTGCATCTATAGCATATGAATCTAAACCTTCAGACCGGAACACCAATGGATCCTGGTTTTCTGTGGGATGAAAAGTCAAAATGACATTCAATATATATATATAT
>LPNX010851094.1:57411-97143 GCA_001517045.1 Pseudotsuga menziesii
GAGATGGTGTATCTGAGGAATAAGACACTAAGTGTGTCCTATGTGTTTGTCAATTGGTCCTTGTTGACCCCTTAGACATACATTTGTCATGCTCAGAGCCACCACCTATGCATGTAACATGATCTTAGAAAGACCAGGTAAAATAATATTTATGTTCATATAGACTTGAGTATGAATTAAATAACAATTGAATTTACCTCACGATGACCTCAGGGATTGTGGTTGCATCGTAGCCAAGATTAATTCAACCTGAAGTTGTGAATTTGTGCATGGTAAGAATATTCCACATGTTAAAAAACATGTCAAACAAGAATTCTAGTCAAATTGTATGTAAACAATCTCTACCTCACAATGGCACCCTATGTGTTTGTCCACCAGCCCTTGTAGACCCATCAGATAGATGTCTGTCGTGCTGAGAGCCAACACCTGTGCACAACAAGATCTTATCAAGGTGTGTACAAGAATATCTATGTTTATATAGACTTCAGCATGAAATTAATAACATTTGAATTTACCTGACGATGACCTCATGTACTATGGATGCATAGTAGCCAAAATTGCTTCAGGCTAAATATGTAAAGCTATGCCTGATAAGAATTTTCCACATATTAAAAAGCATGCCAAACAATAATTCTAGTCAAAATGTATGAAAACAATATCTACATGGCAATGGCATCCTATGTGTTTGTCCACCAGCCCCTGTAGACCCCTCAGACAGACATCTGTCATGCTGAGAGCCACCACCTGGGCACAACAAGATCTTAGGTTTAGATGTGTAAAAGAACATTTATTTTTATATATACTTGACTTTGAATTGAATAACAATCAAATTTACCCGACGATGACCTCTGGGCCTGTCGCTGCATAGTAGCCAATCTTGCTTCACCCCCAAGCTGTGAAGTTGTGCATGATAAGAATTTTTGCACAGATTAAAAAACATGCCAGACAATAATTCTAGTGAAAATGTACACGTAAACAATTTCTCTACCTGGAAATGGCATATCTAAAGAATAAGACATTAAATGTGTCCTCTGTGTTTCTCCATCGTCCCCTGTAGACCCCTCACACAGATGTTTGTCATGTTGAGAGCCACCGCCTGGGCACAACAAAATCTTAGATTTAGATGTGTAGAATAAGATTTATTTTTATATATACTTGACTATGAATTGAATAACAATGAAATTTACCTAACAATGATCTCTAGGTCTGTCGCTGCATAGTAGCCTATCTTGCTTCACCCTCAAGCTGTGAAGCTGTGCATGATAAGAATTTTGAATAGATTAAAAAACATGTCAAAATTAAATTTACCAAATTTAACATTGTGCACCTGTTCATGATGAGAAATTCTCGCATTAAAAGCATGTCAAAACATGTAAAAGAAGATAAATATATTTCCGGATACAATGATTCCTCGAGTGACATATTTAATGGGGCTGCAAGATACACATATAATGGTAGACCTTTCCAAATGAACATCATGAGACAAAATTAAGTCCCCAAGGATGGTTATGCATGTGAAACTAGAGTGAAACACATCACGTGGTATTCATTTGGAAGCCCTATCAAATTATGTTGTTGATTAAGAAACACATCTTACTTGGGATAAGAGAGGCTTTCTTGGACATCTCTTTTCCTTCTTTGCAAAAATGAGCACAAAACCAGATTGTGAAATCATTGGGAATTTTGTTAGATACATGCCCCTATTCTTCAAAATTATAGGACAAAAGTGGTGTCCCAAAAATTTGTTACCCTCGCCACCGGAGTTCAAATCCCACTTTCTGGCATGTTTCCTCTTAGTGAGTTGAATGTTGATTAGCTACACATTATCTATTCATGAGCTGTTAACATGGCCTTGTGCCCTGAACAATATAGGGTTTACCCTGAGTATCATCCTTGGAATGAGAGGAACCGACCAGGAGGTTCCCTCCCAAATATGTTACCTAGAAAAGAATTTTGACAAACATTTAGCAGACAAATTACCAGATATAACAAAAAATACCTAAATTCCTTTAAATATTATATTAGATAAATTGGTCAGCTACCAAAAACATGAGCTTCAAGAGTATTTATTTCTACTCATCTTGCCACTATGGCTTAAACCCAATATTACTATTTTCTACTTGAGTTTCAAGAGTATTTTTTTCTATTCGTATTGCCACTATCTTTGAAACATTCCTAAAAGCGACATACATGAAAACCCTAAAGTGACATGCATACCCTAAAAGTGACATGCATGCAAACCCTAAAATTGACATGCAAACCCTAAAAGCTATATAAGAAGGTTAGTTGAACCAAAAGGGTATCATTGTTATTATTCATCATTTGGAAACACGTTTTGGGATCTCGGTGAACTACTTAGGGTTAGGGTAGATTTTCCTGACCTAATTGGATTCAGTGGCGAAATCTATACAACCTAACCAATTGCTAGGGTGAATCATCCAGATTCACCATGGTGTTCTTCATTGATTGAATAGGAATTTTTGAATACAATGATTCGTCAAGTGACATATTTAATGGGGCAGCAAGATACACATATAATGGTAGAACTTTCCAAATGAACATCATGACACAAAATTCAGTCCCCAAGGATGGTTATGCATGTGAAACTAGAGTGAAACACATCACGTGGTCTTCATTTGGCAGCCCTATACAATTATCTTGTTGATTAAGAAACACATCTTACTTGGGACAAGAGAGGCTTTCTTGGACATCTCTTTTCCTTCTTTGCAAAAATGAGCACAAAACTAGACTGTGAAATCATTGGACATTTTGTTAGATACATGTCCCTATTCTTCAAAATTATAGGACAAAAGTGGTGTCCCAAAAATTTGTTGCCCTCGCCACCAGAGTTCAAATCCTACTTTCTGGCATGTTTCCTCTTAGTCATATGAATGTTGATTAGCTATACATTATCTATTCATGAGTTGTTCACATGGCCTTATGTCCTGAACAATAGGGTTTACCCTGAGTACGATCCTTGGAATGAGAGGAACCGCCCAGGAGGTTCCCTCCCAAATATGTTACCTCGAAAAGAATTTTGACAAACATTTAGGTGACAAATTACCTAATATAACAAAAAATACCTAAATTCCTTTAAATATTAAATAAGATAAATTGGTCAGCTACCAAAAATATGAGCTTCAAGAGTATTTATTTCTACTCATCTTACCACTATGGCTTACACCCAAGATTACTATTTTCTACTTGAGTTTCAAGAGTATTTTTTTCTACTCGTCTTGCCACTATCTTTGAAATGTTCCTAAAAGTGAAATGCATGCAAACCCTAAAAATGGCATGCATGGAAACCCTAAAATTGACATGCATGCAAACCCTAAAGTGACATGCATACCTTAAAAGTGACATGCATGGAAACCCTAAAAGTGGCATGCATGCAAACCCTGAAACTGACATGCAAACCCTAAAACCTATATAAGAAGGCTAGTTGAACCAAAAGGGTATCATTGTTATTATTCATATTTTGGAAACATGTTTTGGGAGCTCAGTGAGCTAATTAGGGTTAGGGTATATTTCGTTGACCTAATTAGATTCAGTGGCAAAATCTATACAACCTAACCAATTGCTAGGGTGAATCATCTAGATTCACCATTGTGTACTTCATTGATTGAATATGAATTTTTGAATACAATGATTCCTCAAGTGACATATTTAATGGGGAAGAAAGATAAACATCTAATGGTAGACCTCCTCAAATGAACATCATGACACAAAATTAAGCCCCTAAGGATGGTTATGCATGCAGAACTAGAATGAAACACATCATGTGGTCTTCATTTGGTAGCCCTATAAAATTATGTTGTTGATTAAGAAACACATCTTACTTGGGATAAGAGAGGCTTTCTTGGACATCTCTTTTCCTTCTTTGCAAAAATGAGCACAAAACCAGACTGTGAAATCATTGGACATTTTGTTAGATACATGCCCCTATTCTTCAAAATTATAGGACAAAAGTGGTGACCCAAAAAGTTGTTACCCTCGCCACCGGAGTTCAAATCCTACTTTCTGGCATGTTTCCTCTTAGTGAGTTGAATGTTTATTAGCTATACATAATCTATTCATGATTTTTTAACATGGCCTTGTGCCTTGAACAATCTAGGGTTTACCCTGAGTACCATCCTTGGAATGAGAGGAACCGCCCAGGAGGTTCTTTCCCAAATATGTTACCTGGGAAAGAAAAATGAGAAACATTTAGGGCACAAATTACCTAATATCACATAAAATACCTAAATTCCTTTAAATATTAAATTATATAAATTGACCAGCTACCAAAAACATGAGCTTCAAGAGTATTTATTTCTAATCATCTTGCCACTGTGTCTTACACCCAAGATTACTATTTTCTAATTGAGTTTCAAGAGTATTTTTTTCTACTCATCCTACCACTATCTTTGAAATGTTCCTAAAAGTGGCATGCATGCAAACCCTATAAATCACATGCATGAAAACCCTAAAAGTGACATGCATGCATACCCTAAAAGTGACATGCATGCAAACCCTAAAAGTAGCATTCCTACAAACCCTAAAACTGACATGCAAACCCTAAAAGCTATATAAGAAGGTTAGTTGAACCAAAAGGTTATCATTGTTATTTTTCATCTTTTGGAAACACGTTTTGGGAGCTCGGTGAGTTACTTAGGGTTTAGGGCGGATTGCCTTGACCTAATTGGATTCAGTGGAAAAATCTATACAACCTAACCAATTGCTAGGATGAATCATCCAGATTCACCATTGTGTACTTCATTGCATCAGAGATTCATTGTGTTTAGGGCATTGTTGGAGCTTCCTTAAAGTTTATAGTTGGGTGTATTCATTCATTAATCATGGTAGTGATCCTATCATTGTTGAGAAAGGGGGGTCTTCACCAAGTTCTAGGAAACAATATTCCTTTATACTGCTACTGCTGAATTGTATACTGAAATCATGGTTATCTCCATCCATTCCTCCTCAAAAGCATAGGGCAATGATTTACTATGGGCAAGGGTTCATTCTATTGGCAAAAAGTTACCCGTGAGCAAAGGATTATCATGAGGGAAATTAGCTTGTTTAATAAGCGTGATCTCTACAGGAAGGCATGTTCGGGTACACAGGGTACTCCAAAAAGACTGAACACCTTGAGAAACCGTTTCACACAAATATATCACATATCAACACACCGATGTTTTTCATGTGGTTAAAACCCTCGAGAGCGAAACAATCCATGGCCCTAGCCAAATAGCTACTTGGAGCAATTTATTATGCAAAAGAAAGAAAGTTACATATGAGCTTCTCATATTCGATCAACTAGCCAAGGACCCTCCATGCTATTTACGTAGAGATCATGGACCAATCGGGTGTTAATCCATGGATCAATGGTAGATATGATCTAAGAGAAGTTGAACCGTCGGATCACTTTATGTCTAGAGCGTATCGTGACCATCGGATTAGAATATTTACAAATGCATACTAGTGCATACTAAATAAACACACTTTACCTAACAGATATAATACACAAGTTGATATTAACTAACTCCTAAGTGTATAAATATCCTAACATCCACCCTTAAGAACAACTTGGGATAGGATTGAATGATTTACAAAAGTGACACTATTAGGAGAACGAAGGAGGCATTAGAGCCTATCCCGCCCTAAGGACACATTCCTGAACTCCTAACATAGATCAAAGTTTAGAAAAATTTGTTTCTGTAAGAGACTTGGTGAATATGTCTGCAACTTGATCATCTATAGGGCAATAGAACATTTCAAGAGCACGATAATGAACAAGATTTTTGATGAAGTGCATGTGTAGCTCAATGTGTTTACTGCATTGATGTAGAACTGGATCTTTGGAAAGCTTGATGGAACTTTGATTGTTGCACCAAAGTGGAGTAGGTTGTTGCTGCTCGAATCCAAACTATGAAAGGATCTGTTGAAGCCATAAAGCTTCCTGACTGGCATTAACTGTGGCTCCATATTCTGCTTCTACTGAAGAAAGAGCAAGATCTTGTTGTTTCTTACAAGCCCAAGTGACAGGTCTAGATCCCATACTGAAAACATAACCTGCAGTAGACTTTCGATCATCAGGATCATCGGCCCAAATCTGAATTAGTGAAACCAACCAACAAAGGTTTCCCCCTGTACTGTAATGAATCCCAAACTGAATTTTACCTCGAATATATGAAAGTATTATTTTTGCTGCTTTCCAGTGACTTTCATGAGGTGTTTGCATATAACAAGCAACACGACCAACGACAAAGGAAAGGTCAGGACAGGAATGAGTCAAGTATAAGAGACTACCAACAAGCTGATGATACAAGGTGGCATCTACTTCAGGGGAAGTACAAGTGGTAGAAATTTTGACTCTAGACTCGAAGGGAGAAGGGGTTGGTTTACAATCTTCCATGTGAAATCGACGAAGAAGGTCACAAGCATACTTATACTGGGAAAGAAAGATTCCTTCTTTGGTTTACAAGACTTGGAGACCAATAAAATAATGCAAATGTCCTAAGTCTGACGTTTAAAATTTTTGCTTAAGACTGTATTTCACATGCGTTATAAGTTTAGGGTCACTACCAGTAAGGATAAGATCATCAACATAAAAAACAATTATGATGAGATGTTTTCCTACTTTATTGGTATAGACATTGGGGTCAGAATGACATCTAGAAAAACCAGTGTCAAGGAGAAAGCTATCCATTTTGGCATACCAAGCTCTAGGATATTTCTTAAGGCCATATAAGGATTTCTTAAGGAGACAGACAAGGCTAGAGTTATCCTGAACATATCCAGGAGTTTGTTCCATGTAAATTTCCTCCTCTAAATCACCATATAAAAAGGAAGACTTGACATCCATTTGATGGACTTCCCAGTTATGTAAGGCTGCAAGGGAAAGAACAAGGAAGATGGAATTCATTTTTGCGACAGGACCAAAGGTTTCATTTTAGTCAATCCCTTCAACTTGGGAAAAACCTCTGGAAACTAACCTTGCCTTAAGTCTTTCAACACTTCCATCTGATGCATACGTAGTTCTATAAACCCATTTGCATCTGACAAGTTTTCTTCCTTTTGGAAGAGGAACAAGATTCCAAGTATCGTTCTCCATTAAGGAATGATATTCTTCATCCATAGCTGCATCCCAATATGGATTTCCTGAAGTTTATGCAAAATTTTCTGAATCATGATTCTTGGAAACTTGAGCCAAAAGAGAAGAGGCTCGCTAAAACTGAGAACGTGTTAGATGTTGATCTCTAGGATCACGGGAAATATCACCAGCTGCTTCACATATTGAATGGACCACGAGTGGACCCATCAAGGAAGCATTAGTGCTGGTGCAATTGGAAGAATATGAGCAGGCGGTGGTGGATTTTCATCCTCACTGTCATCATTAGAAACTGGAGTTGGAAACCTTGTCAAGGAAGTTGGAAGAAGAATAAGAAGAAGGCACAATCGCCGAATCAGGCTCGTAGGACAAAGATGGCACACCTGCTAAGTTAGGCTCGCAGGCCAAGAGTTTTTCATCAAATTTAACATCTCTTCTAATCATTATATCATGAGAATGTGGTTGAAGAAGTCTATAACCTTTTACATCTTCAGAATATCCAACAAATATGCACTTTTCACTTTTAGGCTGCACTGCTTTCCGTTTTTCATCTGGAATGTGAGCCCATGCTTCACAAGCAAACACATGAAATGTAACATCCCCTATCCTCTGACAGGCGAAGAGGACACTACCATGCCATTACCCATCCGGGAAAACCGCCCCATGAACATGAACATATATAAAAATGAATTGCTTGAACATAAAACATGCTAAGATGCATAATCATTGACATACACAGCGGAAGAAAACATACATTCATTCATTCAACATGTTCATTATAATTCATTAACAGTAATTATGATTGCAGAAACGAAATGGTCAAGAATACTTAGCTTATAAAGAACTCGTCCTGCAACCAGCTACGTCATTGCAATGTTCCACCCAACCATAGGCTAGCATGCTCCTTAACCTCTTAGCAATGCTGCCACCCTTGAGCTGGGCATGATTCCCCAAGGAACAAGGAACAAGTAGGCTTACACATAGCCAAGGAACAAATCACAGCCAAGCCAACACAATTGGGTTTATCAGGCCATCAAGGAGATGGGAAAGGCTAAATGCTAAGCTAGTGAGCCCATTGAGAGCTAAGGAAACCTACACCAGAACTAGCCTGACTTCTAGGACACCCCCACACACCCAACTTAAGGAAATCATCCCCTTCTCTGCTACATAGACCCTCAAGCCCTGACCTCCCTTCCAGTGCTATTTAGGGGTTGTGGAGAAGAAATCCAGCCCTCTAGCTCTGTCTGTGTGGTTTCCAAACACACCAGGTTTTTCAAGCAGACCAATCCCTCATCCCCACTCCAATACAGTATGAATACCAACCACTACATGCATGCAACAAAACAAGCGATTCACGGCTTTGTGAGAAAAACAAAGGAAAATAGGGTGACAACTCAAAAATGGTGAACGCAGCTCAAGACAAGCAAGGTGATTCAGAGTTGTTCTTGGCCCTAGTGTGGCCAAAACAACTCAGCAACAACCCCAAAAGGTAATTGCACCCACAATAAACAAACGACGTGGAGAAAACCACAGCCCCGGTCTCAACAATGAAGTGATGGGAAATTACATAGTCCGGAATCGGTAAGGAAAACATGCACCCAACACAATCCACCAAATTGGTATGGAAAACACCTATACACATAGAGCTCATGTCTTGAGGCTGCCCTTCCAGCTTGTTGCATGAAGAAAAACCAGGAAGAATCCTGTGCGTGAAGAATGAAGAGAGAACCGTCCCTCTCCATGAAGATGGGCCAAAATGATGGAGAGAGTGGGAGAATCGAAGAATCCATGCCCATGTGAAGTGGTGGGGTCTACTGGTGGAGAGTGCGTGTGGGAAAACTTGCCACCCACCACTACCCAGTAATAACTACCCCCAACTAACAGTAGAAGCATTTAATGGGTGGTTGACACATGGCTTTTCCCCATAGGATCAAGGTTTAACAATCCCCCCCTTTATCCTTAGGAAAATCATGCCCTTTTCATTATAGTTGCATTGACATAGCTGGTTGGGGTTCATTTAATTAGAAATTCATATTTACATGATGCCAATACCAATATGTGCTGTATCTCACGATACACCATCGACAACGATTCCAATTGCCGAAGCATAACAAAACCAAATCGATAGTGGGGATTTTTCCTTTAGCTCCACACCATGATTAATTACAATATATATATATATATATCATGTATATTAATGCATTGGGTTCGAAACCAGGGTGTTACATTCCCCTCCCCCTTCAATAGCACTGCCCTTACTGCTTTTACAAAATTTGAACAAAAATGCTACACTGGTACCGCCTCAGTGTTTCGCAGGATTGAACAAAAATGAATGTGCCAATCACATGGCATCCTCTAGCTCCCACGTATCCTCTTCAGGTCCATAGTGCTCCCATTGCACCTTTACCTTCCCTATGGCTCGGTTCCGGACCATTGTGACCTTCTTGTTGAGGATGCGCATTGGCTCGGTTTGGAACTCTCCCTCAGGTCCCACCTGAATCACATCCCAATTTATCACATAGTTAGGATCATGTACATATCTCTTAAGCAAAGAAACATGAAAAATATTACGAGCTCTAGTGCTAGTAGGAAATGCAAGTCTATATGCAACTGGCCCTATTCTTTCAAGCACTTTAAATGGCCCACAATATCTTGGTGACAGCTTGGTACAACTTCCAATATTCAAGGAACTCTTCCTTGCCCTCACTCTGAGGTAAACATGATCCCCAACACTGAACTCCCTATTCACCCTATGCTTATCTGCATAGCTTTTCTATTTGTCCTGTGCTGTTTTCGAATTCTGCTTGATATTTACAACCTCTTGCTCCATTTCCTTAAGCAATTCCGGACCAAGCACCATGTTCACTGGATTATCCCAAGTCACTGGTGTCCTACACCTTCTTCCAGACAAAGCTTTATATGGACTCATCCCCAAGGATGCATGTTGTCCATTGTTATAAGCAAACTCTATTAAGTGTAAGTAATCTTCCCACTTGATTGGTTTGTCCATCATGTACATGCAAAGCATATCTTCAAGCACCTGATTAACCCTCTCAGTCTTCCCCTCTGTCTGAGGATGGTATGCAGTGCTGAAGTTTAGCTTTGTACCCAAATCTACAAACAACCCCTTCCAAAAATTGGAAGTGAACTTGAAATCTCAGTCAGAGACTATTGCCATAGGCAATCCATGCAATTGGAAAATATCCCCCATGAAGATCTTTGTAATGTCATCAGTCTTATTCGTAGACTTCACCATCATAAAATGTGCTGCCTTTGTCAACTTGTCCACCACAACCATGATGGATTCGTGTTGTGTCCAAGTCATCGGCAATCCTGTAATAAAATCCATGGAAATAACTTCCCATTTCCATTTTGGAACTGGCAGAGGCTGCAACAAACCTGTTGGATGTTGATGCTCAACCTTTACCTGCTGACATTTCATGCACTTTGAAATCTATTCAGCCATGTCCTTTTTCATTCCTAGCCAAAAGTATTGTTTTCTAGTGGTAGCAATCGTCTTTTGGTATCCTGGGTGACCAGAATACGGAGTTTGATGGATTTCATCCATAACAACTCTCCTCAAATCTGCTACATTTGGAATATAAATTCTACCTTTATAAGTAAGAAGTCCATCTTCTTCCAATTTATATCCCTCGTACCTCTTCTCAAGACCTCGCTGCTGCAATTTATCTTTCACCAGCTCATACAATTCATCTCCGGCAGTACGATTAGCAATCTGCTGCCTCAAATCTGATTGGAAAATACTAAGAGATGCCACATGCATTTCCTACACCTTCCTGCTGAGTGCATCAACTACCTTATTTTCTTTCCCCTTTATGTGCTTGATTTCAAAATCAAACTCACATAAAAACTCCAGCCATCTCGCTTGCCTAGCATTCAGAGTAGGCTAATCAAATAGATACTTCAGCCTACAATGGTCTGTCCTTAGTTCAAATCTTCTACCCATCAAGTAATGCCTCCACATCTTGAGGGCATGTACTATGGCTGCAAGCTCTAGATCATGAGTGGCATAGTTCTTCTCATGATCCTTCAGCTTTCTCAACTCATAACATATCACATGGTTGTCTTGCATAAGGACTCCTCCAAGCCCTTGTCCGCATGCATCGGTACACACCACAAAATATTTCTCTAGATCTGCAACTTTCAATACTGGTCCACTGGTGAGAAGATTCTTCAACCGTTGGAAGCTTTCTTCACACCTCGATGTCCATTCAAACTTTATCCCCTTTTTTGCAAAGAAGTGATGGCATGTGCAACTTTGGAGAATCCTTCAATGAATCTCCTATAGTATCCTGCAAGTCCCATAAAAGATCTTACATCTATCACATTTCTTGGAGTAGGCCAATTCATTATGGCTTCAATCTTTTTAGGGTCCATAGATATACCCTCTTCTGAGATAATGTTACCCAAGTACTAAATTCTATCTCTATAGAAGTCACACTTGCTCACCTTTGCATACAGCTGATGTTCCCTGAGCAATTGCAATGTTAATCTCAAATGCTCTTCATGCTCTTCCTCATTCTTCGAATAAACAAGAATGTCATCAAAGAAAACAAGAACAAAACTTGTCCAAATACCTGCTGAAGACATTGTTCATAAGGCACATAAACGTAGCTGGTGCATTTGTGAGACCAAATGGTACCACTACAAACTCATAATGTCCATACCTTGTTCTGAAGGTTGTCTTATGAATGTCTTCATCCTCGATTCTCACGTGATGATAACTAGACCTCAAGTCAATCTTGGAAAATACCTTTTCTCCTCTCGTTTGATCAAAGAGGTCATCAATCCTAGGAAAAGGATATTTATTCTTCACAGTAACCTTGTTTAACTGTCTATAATCAATACACAACCTGAGTGTACCATATTTCTTCTTTACAAACAAAATTGGTGCTCCCCAAGGAGACATACTTGGCCTGATATACTTCTTTTCCAACAACTCTTGCAGTTGCATCTTCAACTCTAGCATCTCCAATGTACTCATCCGGTAGGGTGTTTTGGACACTGGTGCTGCTCCTGGAACAAGTTTAATTGTGGAATCAATGTCCCTCTTTGGAGGAAGTCCTGGAATCTCATTAGGGAACACATCTCTGAATTCCTGTAACACCTGGTAGTCCTCCAACCCAGGAGTTTCATCCTTTGTTGCCTCCACAATATGAGCTACATACAGCTAGAAACCCTTCCTACAGAACTTCTTCAACTGCATTGTTGGAACCTGCTGAATTGAAATCACCTTTGGAATACCATTCACAACTAGTGGGTTCCCTTCTTCACCCATGCATTCAAAAGTATTATTATAACAGTCAAGCTTCACCCTGTGAGCTTCTAACCAATCCATTCCAATGAGAACATCATAGGAACCAAGTGGTAGAACATTCAAATCTACACAAGTGACCAACCCATTCATAACCAATGGACATTTCTCTACCACTTCACTAACCTTTTTCTTAGTTCTAGTGGCTAGCTGAACTAGCCAAGATTTTCTATGCTTTACTTTCTTAAAAGCACAAATCTCCACTAATCTAGGAGTAATGTAACTATGAGTAGTACCAAGGTCAATCAAAATAGAAACAGATTGCTCAACAATCTTACCTGCAACTTCAACCACAGTTGACTGGTGATCTGCCTGGCAATCCTCCAGTGCTGCATAAATCCTAGGGACTGCCCTTGCTACTTGACCCACTATTTCTACTTCTTGAATGTTGTAATCTAGCCTTGCATTCTCATTCCCGAGTGGGAGATATATGCTCATGTGTGGTCCTTTACATCTCCAACATTGAAGTTGTCCTCCATTCTGTTGTGGATCCTTAGGATTTTCTCTTATCACTCCAACCGGCTTACTCGCAGCTTGGGATGGCTGCTTCTGCTAATTCCTGAAGTTAGAATGTTTGAAACCTTTCTTTCTTTGGTCAAACTTCTCATTCTTCTTGTCCTTCCATGCCTTATGGTAATCAGGTTTATCTTTGCTTTGCTCATAGCAATACTTAGCCTTCCTTATTGCTTCTTCAAGGGTTCTAGGTTCGTAAAACTCAATTCTATCTTTGTAAGACTGGGTAAATCCACTCAGAAACCACTGGACCTTCACTTTTTCATCTCTGATGTACTGAACATACCTTAACAGCTCCAAAAAATTATTTGCATACTCTTCCATGGTCTATTGTCCCAATCTCAGCTCATGGAACTCCTTAATCTTGTCATCATAGTACCTATCAGAGAGGTATTTCTGCTTGAAATACATCTTGAACTGTTTCCACTTCAGTCTCCTTTCACTAATCCTCTTTACTTGCTTGAAGTGCTCCCACCAAATGGATGCTCTTCCATTCAGATTGAATATGGAAACTCTTTCCTTCATGTTTCTCGAATAGTCCTAAACTTGAAAGTACTTCATTATACCAAGAATCCAAGCTTCAGCCTCTTGTCTAGTCTTTACTTCACCATCAAATGTAGGAGGTTTAGCCTTCTTAAATTCATCCTGAGAGCGATACCTATGGTGCCTCCCTCTTTTTCTTTTACGAGAAGAAGAGCTTGAATCCCCGCTGGATTCTTCGAAGTCAGATGATCCACTAGAAGTCTTTCTCCTTCTCCTAGTACTTCTCTTACTACCTTTTGGTATTGTTGTACCTCATCCAGAGTCTATCTTTCTTTGCAAGTCTATCAAGCTCTACAACATAGCAGCATTCAACTGATGCTATTCTTCCTGGGATTTAATCAAGCTTCTCATGGTGGCTGCAACATCTGATGGTGTCTCTTGGAATCTCCTTCCATTAGACTCAATGTCATCATTTCCATTACGGACATTTTCTCCCTGGCATCTCATGAACGCTCATAATAATCCCAAGCATCATATCCATCATGGGTTCTCATAACTGAACCACCACTTACTTACCAAACTGTACCACCTGGAATACTACCCTTGAAGGTGTTTATGATTCTGCAAATTTGTTAGTAACACAACTTTTAGATGCATAACATTGATATAATTTAGAATTACTTACCTTCACCTGGAAAAATCATAAAATAACAATTTTTCCCAAACACAAAATTTTCTCCCTTCTCAGCCCTGTAATCCACTGACAATCTGCCGAAAAATTCATTGAAAAACAGTTGAAAGTTCACTGAGCAATCTCATTTGAAAAAAACTCAAAATTTCCTTTTTCCCAGTCGGACCTCTTCCCAACTAAAATTCCAACACTTCGGCGGTCAAAACAACTAGTTTTCTCTGATGCTCATCAACAGTCTGATCGTCTATTTTTCTTCAACGTGTCAGATCCTTAGTTGTCTAGGCTTCTGGACTATTATCGGCAATGCCAAGGACTATCGACGATTGAAACCCTTAACCGCTTCAGCATCGACGACGAAACTAACTCCCATCGACGATCAGAAGCACTATTCTTCGGGTGGATAGTTCCTTTGGAAGCCGCAACAAACCAACTGTGGGTTCCGCGGACCATACCACCTGTCAGTGGTCGAAATCTCTAACACTATGTGTTGGTGATTCAAAACTGAACGTTCCCGCTGCGTCGGCAACCGGAGCACTACTGGTAGTTGAAAATTCTAATCATCGGAATGATAGTCCAATTGACAACCACAACGACGGACTCGCAAACAACTAAGTTTTTTCAACGCTTCATCGATGGTCTCATCAACTAAGGTTTTTTGTCGTATCGATGATCCGATCCTCTATTTTTCTTCGATGTGTTTCTTTCTCTATTTTCTAAATTTCGTTGACGTTTCGGCAGTCTGATCTTCTAACTTTTTTCGACGTTTTCAACACTTAAGAGAATTTTCATTCTCTTTTTTCCTCTGCGTCGGCACCCTTGTCATCTATCTTCCGCCCCCATTGCGGCTACTTCCTTATCTATTTCCCACCAAAACTTACTTTATTTTCCGCCGACGTTTTCCACTGCATCGGCTAATTACTCCACTAATCTTCGTCGATCCAATCAACTAATCTTCTCCAACACTGCGACTTCGCATCGACAATCATCTTCCTTTCCCTCCCGCCGCTCCGTCGGCTCCAACTTCTTCTATTTTTTGTCTACATATCGGCACTCTTATCCTCTATCTCTTGTCGTTGTCACGGCCACTTCATTAGCTATGTTCCGCCGACACTGGGTCTATATCGGACGATCTTTCAACTAACTGAGCCGACATTTTGACAATTGCATCCACTAGATTTCTCCGTCGTTTTGGTGATCTTTAGTTAAGCTGAGCCGATGTATTGGCTCAATTTTCCTCTAATTTTCGCTGAAACCTCCGTCAACTTCTAATCTTCGACCACTTCTGATAATTCTCCCCCACCAGTTCCCCGTTGGGCGGACTTTTGTCTAAGTTGTCCGATGCATCAGGGAAGCTTCAGACTAAGTCTTCCGATGAGCCGACACGTAGAAAAATTTCATGAAATTCTTTCTGCCTGTCCCTCATCAGGTGTCCTTCTGACTAGGTTATCCGCTGTATCGAAGGAGCTTCCCATTAAGCCCTCAGATGATTCGACGAGCTCGGCACTTAGAAACATTTCATGAATTTTCCTATCATTCACCGATTTTCTTCTGAATTATTTTGGGCAGAGGGAAACCTGCCTCTGCTAGCTTATTCATCATGGCCCATTTAGGCCCATGCTACAACCTTTGCTCTGATACCATTCTGTAACGTCCCCAACCCTCTGACCGGCGAAGAGGATGCTACCATGCCATTAACCATCTGAGCAAACTGCCCCATGAACACGAACATATATAAAACTGAATTGCTTAAACATAAAACATGCTAAGATGCATAATCATTCACATACATAATGGAAGAAAACATACGTTCATTCATTCAACATGTTCATTATAATTCATTAACAGTAATTATGATTGCAGAAATGAAATGTTCAAGAATGCTTATCTTATAAAGAACTTGTCTCGCAACCAGCTACATCGCTGCAACGTTCCACCCAAACATAGGCCAGCGTGCTCCTTAACCTCTCAGCAACTCTACCACCCCCGAGTTGGGCATGATTCCCTAAGGAATAAGGAACACGAAGGCTTACACATGGCCAAGGATACACAAATCACAACCAAGCCCACATAGTTGGGTTTATCAGGCCATCAAGGAGCTGGGAAAGGCTAAATGCTAAGCTGGTGAGCCCATTGAGAGCTAAGGACACCTACAGCAGAACTATCATGACTTCTAGGAGACCCACACACACCCAACACAAGGAAATCAGTCCCTTCTCTACTACACAGTCCCTCATGCCTTGACCTCCCTTCTAGTGCTATTCAGGGGTTGTGGAGAAGAAAGCTAGCCCTCTAGCTCTGTCTATGTGGTTCCCAAACACACCAGGTTTTTCAAGCATACCAAGCCCTCATCCCCACTCCAATACAATCCGAAGACCAACCATTGCATGCATGCAGCAAAACAAGCGATTCATAGCTTTGTGAGAAAAACAAAGGAAAACAGGGTGACAACTCAAAAATGGTGAATGCAGCTCAGGCCAAGAGAGGTGATTTAGAGTTGTTCTTGGCCCTAGCATGGCCAAAAAAACTCAGCAGCAACCCCAAAAGCTAATTGTACCCACAACAAACGAACGACGTGGAGAAAACCACATCCCCCATCTCAACAATGAAGTGACGGGAAATTACATAGTCCGAAATCGGTAAGGAAAACATACACCCAACACAATCCACCAAATCGGTATGGAAAACACCTATACACACAGAGATTGTGTCCTGAGGTTTCCCTTCCAGCTTGCTGCATGAAGAAAAACCAGGAAGAATCCTGTGTGTGAAGAATGAAGAGAGAACTGTCCCTCTACATGAAGATGGGCCAAAACGATGGTGAGAGTGGGAGAGTTGAAGAATCCCTGCCCACATGAAGTGGTGGGGTCTGCTGGTGGAGTGTGCATGTGGAAAAAATTGCCACCTACCACTACCTAGCAATAACTACCCCCAACTAACATCAGAACCATTTAATGGGTGGTTGGCACATGGATTTTCCCCATAGGCTCAAGGTTTAACAACCCCCCCCTTATCGTTAGGAAAATCATGCCCTTTTCAATATAGTTGCATTGACATAGTTGGTTGGGGTTCATTTAATTAAAAATGCATATTTACATGATGCCAAGACCAATATGTGCCGTATCTCACGATACACCATTGGCAACAATTCCAATCGCCGAAACATAACAAAACCAAATCGATGGTGGGGTTTTTTCCTTTAGCTCCACACCATGATTAATTATAATATATATATATATCATGTATATTAATGCATCGGGGTCAAAACCGGGGTGTTACACGAAAGTTACTTACATCTGGTTTAATTTTACTTTATGCTTCTTTCGATGTTAGAACTTGTAAAACTTTAGTGGGTGTGCGATTAGATATGTAATTTGCACAATTTATGTCCTAATCCCAATATTGAAGACTTAGTCCCTTAGATTGGATCATACAATTAGCCATTTCTTTTAAAGTGCGGTTCTTCTATTCAACTACACCATTTTGGTGTGGTGTATATGGAACAATGTGTTGTTGTTGGATTCCTTGTTTAGTGCAGAAAGTAGTGAACTTGTTGTTAACATATTGTCCTCTATTGTAAGATCTTAACTTAATAATTTGATGACCAGAATGTTTTTCAGCAAGGGCCTTGTAGGCCAAGAACATGTTAAATACTTCGCTCTTAAGTTTTAGGAAGTAAACCCAAGTGCGTTTGGAGTCGTCATCAATGAAAGTTAAGAAATATTTGAAACCAGAAAAGGAAGCAGATGGAAGAGGGCCACACAAATCACTATGCACAAGCTCCAAGGGAACCAAGGCATGCCAAGAGGCACGTTTATCAAAACTGTCTCAATGATACTTTTCGAGTACATAACCGAAACAAACTCCATCCTTGCAAGATACCATCGAAAGACCAGACACCATATTGTCTTTACATAGTTGTTGCAATGAGCGATAATTTAAGTGACCAAATCGCTCATGCCAAAGTTTGCTCAATTTATCACTATGAGCAACAAAAACTGAAGGAAAGGGTGATGACCCAAAGTTGTTAAATTTGTACAACCTGGTAATATCATCAATAGTTCTAGTAGCAAGGACATTTTGAGGATTTTTAAAATCCTTGATTACAACTTGGTGAGGTGTAAACGTCACAGTTTCACCTTCACCTGAATGAGTAATTTGATATACTGATAACAAATTGCAGGAAATTTTTAGAACACATAGTACATCATTGAAATGACCATTTTCTACTAGAATTATTCCAGATCCTACAACATTTAGAGATCTATCATCACCAACAAATATTTGTTTGGTGTTACATTCATGCATAGTAGAAAAGATGGCTTGATCCTTAGCCATATGATAAGATGCTCCAGAATCAATGATCCATTCAATTGAAGTAGAAGAAGAAGATGCAGTATAAGAGTAACCAGAAGCACAAAGTGCATGTCCATGAGAGGTAGATTCTGAAGATGAATCTAGGCTGATGTGGTGCTTCTTCATTGCTGCTTCCAAGGCTGTCATCTTCTTGAAACACTTAGATTCATCATGATTATCTTTCCCACAAAAATTGCAATAACGCTCAGTCTTCTTTTCTTTTGGCTTGAATACTTTGTCATTTTTTAAAGAAGGAGCTAACTAAGAGGGTTTGGGACCCTTGTTGTTTGGCTTATTATTGTGAAAATGTTGTTTCTTAGGAGGCTTGGACTTTTCTTTCTGTTGGGACAATAAGGTTTTCCCAGACGTATTTGCATTATTAATTATTCCAAGATGAATGAGTTTATCTTGCTCTCTAATTAAGAAATCAAAAAAAGATTAAAGACTAGGCTCTTGATAGCTAGATGTAGTCAAGGATTCTTTCATGGAGTAGAATGTAGATACAAAAACAGAATATGCATGTCCAAGTTTGGAAAGAATATGATAAATACATTATTTTTCTTCTTTCTTAATATTGCATTATTCACATAAGAGTTTAAGAGTTTTATACTTAGATAAATAGTCTTGAATGCATAAAAAATCATTTGGATTCAAGGAAATCAACTCATTCTCAAGTTGATGACCCCAAATTTCGTTGTGTTTACCAAACACAGATTCCAACTTTTCCCAAGCTTTATCAGGTTCATCAATTCCAGATATGTGGAATCGCAAATCAGTAGAGATTGACATCCCAATCAATCCACAAGCTTCATCACATCTATTTGCCCATTTAATTTTCTTATCATCATCAGTGGTTTCTGTTTCTTTCCATGAGGTTATCCTGAAAAGTCCCCTACTTTGTAGAACATCCTCCATACAATATTTCCATGAAAAATAGTTAGAACTTATAAGTATAATATCACAAGGGGAGGCCATACTGTAAAATAATAGCTGAAAGAATAGAAAATAACTATCTGGATGCAAAGAGCTTGAAAACATATGCGGTTTAGAAAAAACAACACTGAAAACTGATTCTGGATGATAAAGTTATGCTTGATTAAAGAAAATGTTGAAGATGCCCCCAATAGTGACATGGCAGATATTAACTTGACCAACTAAAAAAAAGAATCCCCCTCTTCCCAAGATCAACCTTTGACAATCACTTTATAATAAAGTTGCTTTTAAGTGAATCACTTTTGTATAATAAGTGATGTTCACTTTTACAATGATGTTACTTTAAATAATGCGGCAATAAATTAAAAGACTTAAGTGACTCACTTTTATTTTACTTTATTTAAGTGAGATGCACTTTTACAATAAAGTAACTTGAAAATAGAAATTGGATGCACTAAAAAGTAGCATAATAAGACTTGAACTCAAGACCTATTAAAGAATAAAACAACTTTGGACCAAGTGAGCTAAGTTTAAAAGGTACGTAAAAGAATGAAAATAGAATCAGACTTTTTTTTAAAACTCTTCTCTCTCGTTCTCCGTGCTTGCCTTTTTTTTCCTGCAAATCACAAAAAAAAATGAAAAACAAAAACAAATTTTTTTTTCTTCCACACAATGGGGTTAGATCTTGGTTAGCTTACCCGGAAAGTCTATGTTTTCAAGTTTTGTCGTTGTTTCTAATTTGTCGTTATCACACAAGGTGCATGACAAAGAGCATACGTAGCTGAGAAGACAAGAGAAAAAAAAAACTTTTCCTTTCTGTTTCTGATTCACCGCGATCACACAACGTGCATGGCAAAGAGCATACGCAGCCAGGGAAGGCAACAGTCCGAGACTAAAACAATACATATCTAATAATAAAACTGATAAAATGTGAGAGATTTAAAAAAAATTAAACAAATTCGTCACTGTAACATTATACCTTCAGATTTACCAAAATGGGTGTTTCTAGATCAAATGGAAATGGTTTTCGGTGAAATGAAAACTATTTCCCAATGGAAATGATGCTCCAGACACAATGGAATAGCTTCCATAGGCCACAAATGCACATAAACTCCATAACTAGAAACTCTTTCAAAGTTTCGGCAACACCGGTTCCAGATCTTAATCAAAACCGAAAGTGGATCTTCATAAACGCTCTGATACCATGTTCGGGTACACAGGGTACTCCCAAAATACCAAACACCTTGAGCAACCACTTCACACAAATAGATCACAGATCAAGACACCGATGTTTGTCACATGGTTAAAACTCTCGAGAGGGAAACAGTCCACGACCCCAGCCAAATATCTACGTGGAGCAATTTATTATCCAAAAGAAATAAAGTTACATATGAGCTTCTCATAATCGATCAACTATCCAAGGACCCTCAATGCTCTTTAAATAGAGATCATGGACCAATCAGGTGTCAAGCCACGGATCAATGGTAGGTATGATCTAAGAGAAGTTGAATCATCGGATCACTTTATGTCTAGAGCATATCATGACCGTTGGATTCGAATATTTACAAATGCATACTAAAGAAACACATTTTACCTAACGAATATATTACACAAGTTGATCTTAACTAACTCCTAAGTGTCTAAATATCCTAACAAGGCAATAACTCAAAGAAGGCTCACTTAAATTTCCTTATATAAGAGGGATGGAGTACTAAAGAGATCATGTTCACATGTTTAAGGGTTGCATACACTGAAGAGAGGCGTCATTAGTCTATCTGGATGCCCTTCCTCCAATTTGGGAATAGCTATCAAGTAAACCCACTTCCATTGGGGCCTATTCATCATCTGCGTTTATACATCAAACTGCTACAGCCCTCAAATATTGACTTTCCATTATTATTTGAGATCTGCATGCACATAAGAAGGAAGGGATCAACATGTGGAAGGTGCTCCTAGTTGAGCGTGGTACTCAAAGATTCCATTTCATTGAAGCATATTCATAAATATGCATGTTTATATAAAGTTACTACAGCCATAAAGCAATCCACCCTTATCACTATTTGAGACGGTGTGAACCATCAATCTCGGAAATTTATTATTTGCAAGGACATTCTTAGGCATTCGTTATCTTCAGAATTTGGACATCACCTTTATCACTAAAAGCATTTGTACAATCATCTACAATTAAACTCTATTAAGGATTAAAATACTTTCATCTCAGTTATTGTTGTCCAAGGTACTTCTCAGATCAGATCTGATAATTTCTTGAATCTACGTTATTTCAATGCTGCTGTTATTTATCGATATATATTGCAATTTTTATGAATCTCTGGGTTAAGTCTGATATTGGTTACAAATAAAGAACATTATTGAGTATAGATATCAACAAGTCTAGTATGATAAGGAACATTGAATTGTGTTGTGAAATTTCCTAATAATAAACCCCATTCAAACATTACACCCTCATTTACAAATAAAAAAGAGGTTAAGGAATGTATTGATCAGAGTAGTGTTAAGAGTCATAATGGAAAATTATCTATAATCTATACTAGATTCAATTTGGGATATTACAGTCTTCCACCTACGATTGCTATTTTCAGTCTTACTGAGTAGTTCTAGTAAGCATCTAATATTGGATATGGTCCAGATAAGCCTCAAAAATATGGTGGACGCGAAGGGACATACCTAGTCTGGATCAACCTCAAAAACTATGCTTTGTATTTCTAATAAGAACTTACATATAATACCGATATAACTAAGGTTCTTCTAGTAAAGATATTTAGATCATTGTACAATATGCTCATACATTATGGATATTACGTAGCTAATAAATTTACTGTAAGTATTATTAGTAAGATCTATACTCATAAATAGCTTGATGCTTCTTCTTATTCCAATTAATTTATGGTGTTCATGTTATACTTATTGAAATAGTGTGTTTACAGTAGTTCTTACTGGTGCTTATCTATAATGTTGTAGATAGAGATAGTTAACCTCAAAGACAAATTCCTAAAATAAGAGTCACCATATTTACATATGACCTCCCAACATAGTTTTATTGACTTCATAGTTCAATGATCTATGAAGAATTTAAAATACCCACCTAACAAATAATTCTCAAACATATGGAGCATGTATACCATGGCTAGGCCTTCCACTTTACTACTAGCATAGTTTCACTTGGATCGAGTCAACGTAATTCTATTAAAGTAAACTTTATGAAATAAGATTGATTCTCTAGGTTGTGCAAGGATACCTCTCCAAATGATAATTGAAAAATTGGCATACAACATGGAATTCAACCATCAACTTAGGGAAAACTACAATTTCCACAACAACCACTTACTTAAAGTTGGGAATCCAAATCGGAAGTACCACAATATAATAGGATATATTTAGGCCCCCTAGTCGCATTCCATGGAAGAGCTTCATAGTCACTAGACTTTAAATTGTTGGGGGCGGGACAACGGGATTCAACAACCTATACCCGGGATTTATATCTTCAACCTAGGACGATGGGATGGATGGAGTGGTGCTATTATCTTCACCCACAAACACCTATGTAGGCAGGGGGGGGGACTATTAATAACCCACTATACCAGTAACCTTTATATAGGAATCCTATGAGCATGGAGGAAGTGAACAAGTTGTTAAAATATATTGTGAATGACCTGACCAGGGTAACACAAGGGCTGGTTGCTCACTCCTTTGTAGGAAAGGAAAAAAATAAAACTCTTAGGAACCAGCCTCAGTTCATAAGACCTCCTCATAAGGCATTAATTGTCCTAAATAAAGTATTCTTCGATGAAATAAAGTCAATTCCTCTCCTTCTCAGTCGAGCCTACGTGCACAAACTCGGTCGAAAGTGACTAGTTTTGAGGGGTAGAATTTATGGTGAAATGGGGTAAGGTACCTATGCTACTAGCTCTGTTTCCTACCAGCTATTCTCGATACACCGAGCCCATATTAGCATTGTATCATCTACTACATAGCCACATGCTTCCCTAGCATAGACTCCTTAACAATAATAACCACCCATCTAGATATTACAGCGTAACCACCAAACCTAATAGCCTTAGACATCACCAATACCCATTGTTGTTCCTCCCATTGCTACTACACCACCTATAGACACTTTCACTCCTCCATAGTAGGATAAAACCATGTGTGCTTAGAACCATCCTAGACCTGAGCCTAACAAATTATATGAATACCACTAAGTTTATGGCCACAACATAGAGTAGTGTATGGCTTATCGTAGGGCTTAGTGTGAGCAACAACAATGATAAGAAAATAACAAGGGCCCTCTCCATCCTAATAATAATGTCCTAAGCATATATAAAATTCATTTACTCAGCATAGCTAGTCATTGGTTGCTAGTTCATTAGCCATGTTGTTATCCAGCTAGTCCCCTTCCTTTTTAATGTCCTTATTTACATCTATGGCACCTGCTACATCTAGTCAAAGCACTCTTATCCAAAAGGCACATTTAATCATAGGTTTCATTGAAGAGGTAACCTTGGCTGACGAATGTATCACTACTCAGCCCTCTCGACTAGCTATGCTCACCCTCTCAACTGAATGATTGCTCGGTCATGGTTTATTTATTTAAGCTAATTACAGGTTTGTTATCAAATGCCAAATCAATTCCTAGCAGGGCCCAAGAGCTCTCATCGTCTGTCAGTAAGATGTCTTAATTGATATGATTGTATGGAAACAACATGTCTCAAAGTCCATTCTGGTAAATTCATTGGTAGTATAGATCATGTCCATCAAGTAGGAGATAATGGAAAACTCATGCTACTTACCAGGTTTGGGATCTTTTGCAGCTCTGATGGCTTCTATCAAAGAGTAATAAATGATGGCTTCCTAATTGAAAATACTTCTATCATTCATGATTTTGTTTAGTAAAGGGACCCATGCCCCTTATTCACAGGTGGTTAGAGAGCATGCCTCAACTTTGGACCAGAGCCAGACTCTGGTAGTGAGCGTTTCAATATGCAGGCTCTCATAACTAGATCGAACACCTCAGCACCTCACAGTGCCACACCTCAGCATCTCACTGCGCCACAACAGGAAAGAAAAGTTTAAGAGCACAGACGGGGCTATATACAGGCTAGGTACAAACCCTACAGCTAGATATTCTCACACTACAGCTGGGAAATAAACTCATACTACATCTACTGGACGAGACACGTAGGATAAAAGATAACCAAAACCCCACTGACATTCATGCAGTGCGTATCTAAAGATAATATCAATGCTGTAAGTGCCTACTCCCTTCCATAGAATCTCATAAGTCATGCAGTTCCTAGAACTTTTTGGAGATCCCACAACTGAGCTGTCAAACTTCCATTCATTAAGTAGGCCAAGTCAGGTCCTCTCTATGCTTCAATAACATGTGCTCATGAAGGAGGTGTTTGTGCGTGAACAGTTGCAGTATGTGACCAGGAAGGTACGGGATGTATGGGTATGGGGTTACTTAGGGGGTCAACTTAACAATCAAAAGCTCGAAACTTAGTGTTTGATGGAACAATAGTAATAGATCCCAATTGTTTCCAATTTTAATGGGACATAGTAGATAGGGATGACGACTAATCCACCACACATCAATGAGTGGTTATGTTCCTAACGATGACCCGTATCTGAAATGGGGTGGAAGAAGGGAGGAAAGTTTTACGATTGGGGTCTGGGAAATTGTTGTTATCATCAATTTGCAATGTTATCACTTTCAATTTCCTATTCTAGAATAAATCCCTATTTTTAAAACCACACAGATAACCAAGATTGTTAAAATTGAGATTTAAACCCTCTAAATTATGATTTAAACCAGAATTTCGCTGCCGGATTCCGGTGGGTTGGGGGCGTTTTGGTTAATTCTTATACTGCTCCCCCAAGAGATGGTAAATTCAATACATAAATTGTGGCATAACCAGAAGATAGAGAGTCTAAACACGACGAATTGAGAACTGGTAATTTCAGGAAAGAAATGTAGCATGTATCTTCGGATGCAAAGAATGAAAAAATGCATGTACCAGGATAGAAAATTCTAACCTAATTGAGCGAAAACCCCTTCGTCTTGGCGTGAACTAGAACGATGATGATGGTCGACTAAAACATCACATAAAATGTGTGCCCAAACTCTGTTTGCAAGCCCGAAAAGGCCTTACCAAGTGCGAAAAATTGTTACCCTGCCTGATCGAAAAACCTCAAATGGTGTGATGGTGGACACTCTGAAAACCTCTTACCCTGACCGAAAAACTAGTGAAATGGAGAGGATGGACTAAGCAGATGCCAAAAAATCCAATAACCAAACATGAAAAGCAACGGCTTGGTTTTCGCGGTGAAATCCTCAGAGCGAAAAACCAGGAAAATAATGACAATGGTCGGCTAGGCGGGGAGGGGGTTTGGCTTTATATAGTTAAACATTTCTCGGTCGAGAGTTAAAAAGGAATCTAATCTCTCGGTCGAGAAACTATTCCGAGAGTTTAATGTAAAAATTATGCCAATACTCTTGGACTAGAAGGTTTAAAACTTTCATCTGAAACATTATCTAACTATAGAACAACTCTCGGATGAGAGAATGTTAACCGTGGTTAATTTTTCGTCTGAGAAATATAACAACTCTCGGCCGAAAAAATTTGTTGACTTTTTTCTCGGCCGAGAAATTGGAAATTATACAAAAAAAAGGATTTGTCATGGAATTGTTTCCCAACTTTGTGTTTTCACCCTTCACTGCTAGGAAGGTAGTTTATAATGGAGTGGGGATATTGATTTCTGAAAACTGGGGATTGGTCCTTTCCTATACTCCTACCTTTCATATTCTTAGTAAGGGGTGAATAAAGTTTTGTTTTCTCTTTGAGGAAGACACTGAAAAAATAATTCATTGACAATGGACCTGGGATTCAATACTGGTAATATTGCACCCTTGGACTCCGTTATTTAATCCATTTAAAGCCAATATAGTATAAAACCCAATGTGGTTTAAGCTATTAGGTCTCCCTCTTGAATGGTGGTCAAAAGAAGGTTTGAAAGCGATCATGAACAAAATAGGGGGAACTTTAGCCATAGATGACAACTATAACTCTTCATGTATGCGAACAATGGCTAGAGTGCTTGTTGATTTTAATGCAAAAGTGGGATTATATGAAGTAATTTATCTAGTATGTGGGAATCATAGGTTTTCTCAACCTTTGGACTACATAAATTTCTCTTAGCGGTGTGCGTGATGCTACAAACTTGGACAGATCTTGGATCAATGTACTCTCAAGTTCTATAATAAAAAATGGTTGTTGAATATAGCTTATAAGGATTCTTCATCAACTAATTTAGTTTCAGAAACTTTGAAAAATATTTGTGTGTCCTAGACCGATGTTCTTCAACTCAACATGAGGATGGAGGGGATGGAGAAGTGTGAGCTATGGTCCCTCAACCTATCTGTGTGAATGTGTCAGTGAATTTTATTGTGGAGTGGTGAAGAAATAGGGATGAAATGCTCCACTCAATCAAGACCCCATCTGAAACTCAAAATTGGGATGGGTGCAGTGCTCCATTGGCTCCTTCTGTGAACTCTTCAATCTCTCCAAGTATGCATTTTCTTAACATGTTTAATATTGAAATTTATTAGTTGGAATTGGACCCCCACCAACCTATTCGTTATTGTTAGTGTCAATAACAATACTGGACTACACAATGGTCATAAAACCTCTTTCGAGGAAGATGGGATTGGGAATTTGGTAAATCCTTGAGTTGGGAATATGAACCTTTATTTGGTGTTGGATTTCCTCCTTCTGCAATTTGGATGGAATGATTGTAACATTATTTGTTCCTTGGGTTATCCTAAGTCACTCTCAATCCATATAATCCCATGGAAGCTTATGGTGGTGGGAAATATTCATGTGTATTTAATTATCCCTTATAACTCCAGGAATAATTTACATGCCTATTTGTAGAATTCTAATTATTTTATGTCTTGTTGTATTGTGGACAAAAAAAAAGCTCCATATGAATTTCTCCCTCATAAGAGAAATAATGATATGGTTGTTATGTAATCTGAAAGGTTGGGGATGGATTTGGACTAGAATGATCCCCGACTGTCAATGGGTTGACCTTTATCCCTTTAGAAAGACATAAGACAAGGCCATGCATGAAATCAAACAACAAAAGCAATCTCAGATTAATGGTGTACTTAGAGAAAAAAACATACCCCTCAAATGTGTCACGATGAAGCTTCATTCCATGAAAATTTGTGGCCAGGGAGGATGGGTGAAGATATTGACACTCAAATTCTTTGTTATGTCTAGTAATCATGATCTAGTTTTAATACTATAAATAATGGGGAAGTGTAATGCCTTATGTGAAATGGTAAGAAAATTATTGGTTGGTTGGTCTTTTTTTGGAATTTATCTTGATGGAAACTCAGGGGGGATCATAACCAGTTGCAGATAGAGTTGAACACTTTCAAATACTTTTTTAGTAGAAGGAATTTTGGTAGACATGTTCTCAAAGATCTTAAATACAGAATTCAAAGTCCTGAATATTTAAGGTCCATATGACAAGAAACTTCCATTTTGGAGAAACATCTTAACATCTAATTTAATAGACTTTGAAAATTTAAATGTTGGTGGTGATTTCAATTTCACTCTCAGTCATGGAGAGGTTTTAGGTGATACAACGGGATATGACCCACTTGTTGAACAACTTCTTACCCTAAATGAAGGAGCAAGGTTGATCAATTGAATTTCTATTGAATTCAATCCTACCTGGGTTAACAATAGGTTAGGCTCAACTATTGTTTCCAAACACCTTAACATATTTTTAATTCACATCCATTTATTGATGGAAGAAAACATATTTCTTACATGGGTGGATAATATACGTTGCTCAGATTACTTTCCTATTTATCTTGAAGTGGGGGAAAATATAGATAAACCTAGGATGCATTTTAAGTTCAATCCAACATGGATTTTGAACCAAGTTTTTGGGAAAATGGTAAAGGAAGGTTGGTGACATTTTGATCTTCACTCTAGTATTTTGGACTATAAACAATTCCATAACACTTTACGAACCTTGAGATCCACAATTCTAAAGTGGGCCAATGAAGGACATAAATTGAGGGATCATCTTGTTAAATCATTTGAAGGAAAGCTAAAGGATTTTTTCTCGACCAATGAGGGAATTTTGGTCTAGTAGGAAATTTTGTAGGAGATAAAGAATCTAGAAATTAGTAAAACAAGAAATGATGTCAAAAAAATTGAGCGGCGTGCATAAGTGAAGGAGATAAAAATACAATTTTTTTTCACAATTTTGCTACCCACCTCAAGCACAAAAATACAATATGGGGCCTAATAGATTACGGTGCAAGGAAATTAAACAAGTTTGGTGATATGGTAGATCTAGGGGTTCAACACTTCAAAGGTATCTTTTAAGATCCCAATCAAGACAACCTCATTGAGATAATGAAGGCCATCAGATATTTTCCTCGTTTTATTGATGAACAAGAGAATGAAGAACTAAAAAAAAAAATTCATTGGATGAGTTACTTGTTGTGCTTAATACATTAAGGAAAGACTAAAAACTAGGTCGTAACAGGTGGATACTAGAAATATTCTTGACTTAATTTGACTTGTTGGGAAAATACCTTCTCTGAGTGGCAGAAGAAATAAGGAGAGAAACGGAGGTTCCTCAGAATTTGAATCCGACATTGATCCCAGAGGTGGGACATCTTTTAGGTTTTGGGGACTTTTGCCCATAGCTTTAGGTAAGATGACGTAAAAAGTAATTAAAAAGAATATTTCTATGAGAATTAAACCAAACATGCCTATAATAATCTCGGATGAACAATTTGGCTTCTTGCAAAACATGCACATTCATGAAGAAGTTCGTTCGACACAGGAAGCCATCCACAACATTAGGACAAGAAATCTATCGGCCTTTGTGTTAAAGGTGAATCTATCCAAATAATGCAATAGACGGCCTCTTGGAAGTTTCTTCATTTACTTCTCCTATATGTAGGTTTCTGATATCAAATGATGAAATGGACAATGAGATGTGTAACTAATGTAAATTTTGTTGTTCTCATAAATAGTTTGGCTTCGTAGTTCTTCAATCCAGGGAGGGTACTATGACAAGGTTTCCTCCTATCTCCATATAATTTTTTATTCATTGTAGAAGGGTTAAGACATTTAATAAAAAAAAATTGTGGAAGTAGGAGACTCAAAGACATTTTGGTAGGTCAACCTCTTTCCATGTCGCATCTACTCTTTGTAGACAATGTCTTGATTTTTTTTTTTTGGAGATGCAGGTATCTTTGGACTCCTCTGAATATTTTAGATGTTTTTTTGTGTTGGCATTGGGATGGAAGTGAAGTTCCAAAAATATGCAATATATGCTCATCATATAGATAGGAGACTATTAAATATGATGCACACCTTTTGTCCTTTAGACCAAAAAGAATTGGATCCTTTTTTCAAAGATTTGGGGTTTTGGATAATGACCAATAACTATGTTAAAAATGATTGGCAATGGATTTTTGGTCGAGTGGATTCTTGGATAGATTTCTGGTGCAATAACTAGTTATGGAGAGGTGGTCGTTTGATATTAATAAAATAAGTGATTGAAGCACTAATCCTAGTATTATGGAATCTATTAGCTTATATCCCAAAAGGCAGTTTTGAGAAAATCAGAAAGTTATATTGCAATTATATTTGGAAGGGAGAAGGAACATATAAGGGGATGCACTTCACAAGATGGAAACAAATTTCCCTCCCAAAGTCCTTTGGAGCAGGGGGTCTTAAAAATGGATTTCTCTTTGGGAAGGCTCTTGCATCCATGTCATTGTTGAACTATATATCATTGTATAACTTGTGGATATGGCTCATTGTTGATAAAAACATCACTATGGATTCTCTACTAGACTAGATAAGAGCCAGGAATAAGGATACTTTGATTGTGTTGAACCACTGGAAAGCGATCACACTTTGCTTGCCCCTCATTGGTATTTTTTTGGCATGGAGAGTGGGAAATTGCATACAGGTTTGGATTGACATGGATGGATTAATGGGTTTTAGGGGCTTGGTATATCTTTTAGAGGGTGTAGTTAGTTCACCATATTCCATAGTCTAGTCACACTACATTGAATAGGATAAGGGATGAAGGGTTCACTATGATTTGAAAGTAGGAATGGTTGACTGCTGCACATTTCAAAATTTCAAGGGTTTGGGAGTATGAGTGGAAGGCTATTATATCAGAACTGGATTGGATATTGAAGACATATCGGCCTTATAGAAAATAACAATGAATTTATTTGTTCATGTAATGAATCATGGGAAGAATACTTGGCCAAACTTGGATATCTTTATGAGATGATGGAAGGTGGTGTAGCTCGATCCATTTGTTGGAATAAATACTCGAAAATAAAAGTGTCATTAAAGTATTTATTACTTCTATGGTTGATTTAAGAAAATAAATACTGACATGGGATGGATTACAAAAAGGGAGCTTCTAGGGGTCGAGAGTATGCTACCTATGGAAATCGTCTATTGAAACAACCCAAATCTCTTAATTACCTGTCCTTATTCTCAGGAGGTATGGGATCATTTAAAAGGGAATATCCAAATCCCTACTCTTTGGAACAAGGAATATACTAGTGGATGCATTGATGATTTATTTGTTTGAAAATAATTAAAAAGGTGGAGGTCGATTCCGCCATTGGCTTGCTAGGGAATATGGCTAGCTCAAAACTTGGCACTCCACCTATTATAACGGTTGTGTGTATTCAATCTCAATTGTTTGAATACAATACTGAAAATAATTTACCAAGGCCGAGAGTTATTGATCCCCTCTCCTTCAACAAAGACACTCCATGGTCCTTCTTAAATGGGGCCAGTTAGGAGAATTCTAGAAAATGTGTGGTTGGTTTCCTTCTTTTTATGTTTGTATTGTTTACTTTTCCTTTAAAGTTAATCTTGGGGTAGGATCCAACAATCGAGGATAATTAATGGCCACATTCTTCCTATTGAAATGGTAAGGACAAAAAAGTGTGAATGATTTGAAGATCTTTGGGGAATCCTCATTAGTCATCCACTTCATAAAAGGTTGGCCACAAATTAACTATTTATCTTTAGCACCTCTCATTTTAATGTTTGTTGTTACACAAAAACCTGCATATATTAGTAAACTTCCTAAACAAGCACGTAACCTTGAGGGGTATATTAGTATCGTGTTCCCATGCTGGTGGTTACTCCACAAGATCAATTCCTAAAGATGTGATGGTTATTCCAACACACCCCCTTCGATATGACTCAAGGGAATTGAACCTGGTCCAAGGATTTGATACCATGGTAAGGTGTTTCATTACACCAAAACTTGTAGATATTAGTAAACTTCCAAACCAAGCACACAACCTCAAGTGGGAAGTTAGTCCCATGTTCCTAGGGTGGCACTTAGTCCATAAGATCAACTCCTAGAGGTGCGAGGGTTATTTCAACATCTCACTAGTTAGACAAAAGACATCGTACATGTTTTTCTCTAGATTGAGGCTCGACATATTTTCGAGGAATTGAACATGGAAGCATATGCACTTTCAAAACAAGATTTGCAACTTCAAGAGGGACACTATGAATTATTGTGCAAGATTGATGGTTCAAAGTAATTGATTTCTGGTTTATTGTGCAATTTCTAGATGAATGTTGGCATTATCATGTTTTTAGAGTCTATGTTTATCATTGAAAAACATTTTCTTTTATTTTGATGGTTGTTGACCCAAATATAAGGGGAAATTTTGATTACGGTTGTTTGGTTGGTTAGATATGGCTGCAACCTTGTTTTTGTCCATGATCAATACCAGGACAGGTAGATAATTTTGAGTGAAAACCCATTCTTTGATCTGTCGATGTTGCAAGCATATATAGAATGTACTCGTATTCCTTCTTGAAAAAAAAGTATTCTTTTTTCTTTGGGAAAAAAATAACTAATAATGAATTATTGCTTTAAAAAATCCTCAACTTTAATTTATAATTATTAACATAATTATTCATCTATAATTGTTATTATAATTATTCACTAAAGTTGATCTTAGTAAATGATAACATCCGTTATCATCATAACACATTTATTCTTCTCACCCTATACCATACATTTTCAACATAATTATTCTTATTTTGAACTATTTTGATTGGATGGATAGTAAAAGGGATAAAATATTGTCCCTAATTATAGAACCTAATCTTGAGGGGATCAAAAGAGTTGAACTTATAACTTCCCCTATTATGAGAGGATGGATCTCACATATGAATAAGGGCCACTTGAGCTTATCCTTAAAGCGAATTGAAAGTATTCAGTAATACTCAGTTTCAATTCTCAACTTATAGATACATAATGAAAACAAAATAATATATGTCTTGACTATCATCATATAATTATAGTATTTTACTTAATATGGATTGATTTTTATAATACAATTTTTCATAAATTGTAAGTTTCAAGTAAAATATTTTCTAAAGATTCAAATATTATGTTTGAATATATTAATTTTATAGATTTAAATATTATATTTGAATATATTATTTTGGTGACTATTTCAATTAAAAAAGTACAAAAACATGTATAACAAATATATTATGTTTGAATATATTAATTTTATAGATTTAAATATTATATTTAATATATTATTTTGGTGACTATTTCAATTCAAAAAAGTACAGAAAACATGTATAACAAATATTTGATTGAAAATATATAATTTAGTATTAAAACTTCAATTTTGATGAATATTATTAATCTAAACATATTTTATATTAAAAATTAGAAAAAGAATAATTAACTAATATTAAAAAAATATGGTTCTAACCATATTTAGATTGTTATTAAAATGAGATATATGTCCACATCCACGAAGTAGGAGGTTGGGGATTCCAACTACCTAAATTAATATCAAACATGACGTCGTGTATACAAATTATTCAAATTTACGAGTCACAAAATCTATTGGACGAAATTATAATATATTCTTTATTTAAGCAAGATCTTAGACGCGGTATTTTGGAAAGATACCCAAAGGATTAGCTGCAAGGTGTGTTGTGGATCTCGATTGTGTATTAACAAACACGGCCAACTAGGCATTCGGTTTGGGGAAAATATAGTTTAACATGATATCGTTCAACGTCATTGAAAAAATGAATGGGAGATTTGCACAGGTAGTTGATTGTAGAGAGAGGAGTAGTGGCACACTTCATTAGGGGAAGAATAATACTTTGGGCAAGCTTCGATCATTGGAAAAGTCTAGTTTGAAAGTTGACATTGAAAAATCGAATCCATCAGGTCAGTCTTGGGAGATTTTCTACTCGTCTTGCCACTATCTTTGAAATGTTCCTAAAAGTTTGCAAACTCTAAAAATGGCATGCATGCAAACCCTAAAAGTGACATGCATGCAAACCTTAAAGTGACATGCATACCTTAAAAGTGACATGCATGCAAACCCTAAAAGTGGCATGCATGCAAACCCTGAAACTAACATGCAAACTCTAAAACCTATATAAGAAGGTAAGTTGAACCAAAAGGGTATCATTGTTATTATTCATATTTTGGAAACATGTTTTGGGAGCTCAGTGAGCTACTTAGGGTTTGGGCAGATTGCCTTGACCTAATTAGATTCAGTGGCGAAATCTATACAACCTAACCAATTGCTAGGGTGAATCATCCAGATTCACCATTGTGTACTTCATTGATTGAATAGGAATTTTTGAATACAATGATTCCTCAAGTGACATATTTAATGGGGAAGAAAGATAAACATCTAATGGTAGACCTCCCCAAATGAACATCATGACACAAAATTCAGTCCCCAAGGATGGTTATGCATGCGAAACTAGAATGAAACACATCACATGGTCTTCATTTGGTAGCCCTATAAAATTATGTTGTTGATTAAGAAACACATCTTACTTGGGATAAGAGAGGCTTTCTTGGAAATCTCTTTTCCTTCTTTGCAAAAATGAGCACAAAACCAGACTATGAAATCATTGGACATTTTGTTAGATACATGCCCCTATTCTTCAAAATTATAGGACAAAAGTGGTGACCCAAAAAGTTGTTACCCTCGCCACCGGAGTTCAAATCCTACTTTCTGGCATGTTTCATCTTAGTGAGTTGAATGTTTATTAGCTATACATAATCTATTCATGAGTTGTTAACATGGCCTTGTGCCCTGAACAATCTAGGGTTTACCCTGAGTACCATCCTTGGAATGAGATGAACCGCCCAGGAGGTTCCCTCCCACATATGTTACCTGGGAAAGAAAAATGAGAAACATTTAGGGTACAAATGACCTAATATCACATAAAATACCTAAATTCCTTTAAATATTAAATTAGATAAATTGACCAGCTACCAAAAACATGAGCTTCAAGAGTATTTATTTCTAGTCATCTTGCCACTGTGGCTTACACCCAAGATTACTATTTTCTACTTGAGTTTCAAGAGTATTTTTTTCTACTCATCCTACCATATCTTTGAAATGTTCCTAGAAGTGGCATGCATGCAAACCCTAAAAGTGACATGCATGCATACCCTAAAAGTCACATGCATGCAAACCCTAAAAGTAGCATGCCTGCAAACCCTAAAACTGACATGCAAACCCTAAAAGCTATATAATAAGGTTAGTTGAACCAAAAGGTTATCATTGTTATTTTTCGGAGCTCGGTGAGCTACCTAGGGTTTAGGGTGGATTGCTTTGACCTAATTGGATTCGGTGAAAAAATCTATACAACCTAACCAATTGCTAGGGTGAATCATCCAGATTCACCATTGTGTACTTCATTGCATCAGAGATTCATTGTGTTTAGGGCATTGTTGGAGCTTCCTTAAAAGTTTATAGTTGGGCGTATTCGTTCATTAATCATGGTAGCGATCCTATCATTGTTGAGAAAGGGGGGTCTTCACCAAGTTCTAGGAAACAATATTCCTTTATACTGCTACTGCTGAATTGTATACTGAAATTGTGGTTATCTCCATCCATTCCTCCTCAAAATCATAGGGCAGTGATTTACTGTGAGCAAGGGTTCATTCTATTAGCAAAAAGTTACCAGTGAGCAAAGGATTATCACGAGGGAAATTAGCCTGTTTAATAAGTGTGATCTCTACAGGAAGGCATGTTCGGGTACACAGGGTACTCCAAAAAGACCAAACACCTTGAGCAACTGCTTCACAGAAATATATCACATATCAACACATCGATGTTTTTCATGTGGTTAAAACCCTCGAGAGGCAAATAGTCCACGGCCCCAACCAAATAGCTACTTGGAGCAATTTATTATGCAAAAGAAAGAAAGTTACATATGGGCTTCTCATAATCGATCAACTAGCCAAGGACCCTCCATGCTATTTAAATAGAGATCATGGACCAATCGGGTGTTAAGCCACAGATCAATGGTAGGTATGATCTAAGAGAAGTTGAACCGTCGGATCACTTTATGTCTAGAGCGTATCGTGACCGTCGGATTAGAATATTTACAAATGCATACTAATGCATACTAAATAAACACCCTTTACCTAATGGATATATTACACAAGTTGGTCTTAACTAACTCTTAAGTGTCTAAATATCCTAACATCCACCCTTAAGAACAACTTGGGATAGGATTGAAGGATTTACAAAAGTGACACTATTAGGAGAAGGAAGGAGGCATTAGAGCCTATCCCCCCTTAAAGAGACATTCCTGAACTCCTAACATAGATCAAAGTTTAGAAAACTTCGCTTCTGTAAGAGACTTGGTGAATATGTCTGCAACTTGATCATCTATAGGGAAATAGAGCATTTCAAGAACACGATCATGAACAAGATTTCTGATGAAGTGCATGTGTAGCTCAATGTGTTTGCTGCGTTGATGTAGAACTGGATCTTTGGAAAGCTTGATGGCACTTTGATTGTCGCACCAAAGTGGAGTAGGTTGCTGCTGCTCGAATCCAAACTCTTAAAGGATCTGTCGAAGCCATAAAGCTTCCTGACTGGCATTAATTGCGGCTCCATATTTTGCTTCTGCTGAAGAAAGAGCAAGAGCTTGTTGTTTCTTACAAGCCCAAGTGACAGGTCCAGATCCCATAGTGAAAACATAACCTGCAGTAGACTTTCGATCATCAGGATCGTCGGCCCAAATCTGAATTAGTGAAACTAACCAACAAAGGTTTCCCCCCTGTACTGTAATGAATCCCAAACTGAATTGTACCTTGAATATATCGAAGTATTCTTTTTGCTGCTTTCCAGTGACTTTCATGAGGTGTTTGCATATAACGGGAAACATGACCAACGACAAAGGAAAGGTCAGGACGAGAATGAGTCAAGTATAAGAGACTACCAACAAGCTGACAATACAAGGTGGCATCTACTTCAAGGGAAGTACAAGTGGCAGAAATTTTGACTCCAGACTGGAAGGGAGAAGGGGCTGGTTTACAACCTTCCATGTGAAATCAACGAAGAAGGTCACAAGCATACTTAGACTGGGAAAGAAAGATTCCTTCTTTGGTTTGCAAAACTTGGAGACCAAGAAAATAATGCAAATGTCCTAAGTCTGACATTTCAAAATTTTGCTTAAGACTGGATTTCACATGGGTTATAAGTTTAGGGTCACTACCAGTAAGGATAAGATCATCAACATAAAGAACAAGTATGATGAGATGGTTTCCTACTTTATTGGTATAGACATTGGGGTCAGAATGGCATCTAGAAAAACCAGTGTCAAGGAGAAAGCTATCCATTTTGGCATACCAAGCTCTAGGAGATTTCTTAAGGCCATATAAGTATTTCTTAAGGAGACATACAAGGATAGAGTTATCCTAAACATATCCAAGAGGTTGTTCCATGTAAATTTCCTCCTCTAAATCACCATGTAAAAAGGAAGACTTGACATCCATTTGATGGACTTCCTAGTTATGTAAGGATGCAAGGGAAAGAACAAGGCAGATGGAATTCATTTTTGCGACAGGAGCAAAGGTTTCATTGTAGTCAATCCCTTCAACTTGGGAAAAACCTCTGGAAACTAACCTTGCCTTAAGTCTTTCAACACTTCCATCTGATGCATATGTAGTTCTACAAACCCATTTGCATCTAACAAGTTTTCTTCCTTTTGGAAGAGGAATAAGATCCCAAGTATCGTTCACCATTAAGGAACGATATTCTTCATCCATAGCTACATCCCAATCTGGATTTCCTAAATCGTCTACAAAATTTTCTAAATCATGATTCTCAGAAACTTGAGCCAAAAGAGAAGAGGCTCGCTGAAACTGAGAACGTGTTCGATGTTGATCTCTAGGATCACGGGAAATATCACCAGCTGCTTCACATATTGAACGGACCACGAATGGACTCGTCGAGGAAGCATTAGTGCTGGTGCAATTGGAGGAACATGAGCAGGCGGAGGTGGATTTTCATCCTCACTGTCATCATCAGAAATTGGAGTTGGAAACCTATCAAGGAAGTTGGAAGAAGAAGAAGAAGAAGAAGGCACAATCACCGAATCAGGCTCGCAGGCCAAAGATGGCACACCCGCCAAGTTAAGCTTGCAGGCCAAGAGATTTTCATCAAATTTAACATCTCTTCAAATGATTATATCATGAGAATGTGGTTGAAGAAGTCTATAACCTTTTACATCTTCAGAATATCCAACAAATATGCACTTTTCACTTTTAGGCTACACTGCTTTCCGTTTTTCATCTGCAATGTGAGCCCATGCTTCACAAGAAAACACACGAAATGTAACGTCCCCGACCCTCCGACCGGCGAAGAGGACGCTACCATGCCATTAACCATCTGGGAAAACCACCCCATGAACATGAACATATATAAAACTAAATTGCTTGAACATAAAACATGCTAAGATGCATAATCATTCACATACACAATGGAAGCAAACATACATTCATTCATTCAACATGTTCATTATAATTCATTAAGAGTAATTATGATTGCAGAAACGAAATGGTCAAGAATACTTATCTTATAAAGAACTCATCCCGCAACCAGCTAAGTCACTGCAGCGTTCCACCCAACCATAGGCCAGCGTGCTCCTTAACCTCTCAGCAGCGCTTCCACCCTCGAGCTAGGCATGATTCCCCAAGGAATAAGGAACAAGCAGGCTTACACATAGCCAAGGATGCACAAATCATAGCGAAGCCAACATAGTTGGGTTTATCAGGCCATCAAGGAGCTGGGAAAGGCTAAATGCTAAGCTGGTGAGCTCATTAAGAGCTAAGGACACCTACACCAGAACTAGCATGACTTCTAGGACACCCCCACACACCCAACACAAGGAAATAAGCCCCTTCTCTGCTACACAGTCCCTCAAGCCCTGACCTCCCTTCCAGTTCTATTCAGGGGTTGTGGAGAAGAAATCCAGCCCTCTAGCTCTGTCTGTGTGGTTTCCAAACACACCAGGTTTGTCAAGCAGACCAAGCCCTCATCCCCACTCCAATACAGTCCGAAGACCAACCACTGCATACATGCAGCAAAACAAGCGATTCACAGCTTTGTGAGAAAAGCAAAGGAAAACAGGATGACAACTCAAAAATTGTGAACACAGCTCAAGCCAAGCAAGGAGATTCGGAGTTGTTCTTGGCCCTAGTGTAGCCAAAACAACTCAGCAGCAACCCCAAAAGGTAATTGCACCCACAACAAACGAATGACGTGGAGAAAACCACAGCCTCGGTCTCAACAATGAAGTGATGGGAAATTACACAGTCCGGAATCGCTAAGGAAAACATACACCCAACACAATCCACCAAATCGGTATGGAAAACACCTATACACACAGAGATCATGTCCTAAGGCTGCCCTTCTATCTTGCTGCATGAAAAAAAACTAGGAAGAATCCCGTGCGTGAAGAATGAAGAGAGAACCGTCCCTCTGCGTGAAGATGGGCCAAAACGATGGAGAGAGTGGGAGAGTCGAAGAATCCCTACCCACATGAAGTGGTGGGGTCTGCTGGTGGAGTGTGCGCGTGGGAAAACTTGCCACCCACCACTACCCAGCAATAACTGCCCCAACTAACAGCAGAAGCATTTAATGGGTGGTTGACACATGGCTTTTCCCCATAGGCTCAAGGTTTAACAATCCCCCCCCCTATCCTTAGGAAAATCATGCCCTTTTCAATATAGTTGCATTGACATAGCTGGTTTGGGTTCATTTAATTAAAAATGCATATTTACATGATGCCAAGACCAATATGTGTCGTATCTCACGATACACCATCGACAACGATTCCAATCGCCGAAACATAACAAAAACAAATCTATGGTGGGGATTTTGCCTTTAGCTCCACACCATGATTAATTATAATATAT
>LPNX010851094.1:105093-141218 GCA_001517045.1 Pseudotsuga menziesii
TCTGTTCAGCTACACCATTTTGTTGTGGTGTATATGGAACAATGTGTTGTTGTTGAATTCCTTGTTCAGTTCAGAAAGTAGTGAACTTGTTGTTAACATATTCTCCTCCATTGTCAGATCTTAACTTAATAATTTGATGACCATAATGTTTTTCAACAAGGGCCTTGTAGGCCAAGAACATGTTAAATACTTCACTCTTAAGTTTTAGGAAGTAAATCCAAGTGCGCCTGGAGTAGTCATCAATGAAAGTTAAGAAATATTTGTAACCATAAAAAGAAGCAGATGGAAGGGGGCCACACAAGTCACTATGCATAAGCTTCAAGGGAACCAAGGCATGCCAAGAGGCACGTTTATCAAAACTCTCTTGATGATGTTTTTCGAGTACATAACTGAAACAAACACCATCCTTGCAAGATACCATCAGAAGACCAGTCACAATATTGTCTTTACATAGTTGTTGCAATGAGCGATAATTTAAGTGACCAAATCGCTCATGCCAAAGTTTTATTAAGTTATCATTATGAGCAACAAAAAATGAAGGAAAAGGTGATGACCCAAAGTTTTTAAATTTGTACAACTTGGTAATATCATCAACAGTTCCAGTAGCAAGGACATTTTGAGGATTTTTAAAATCCTTGATTACAACTTGGTGAGGTGTAAACGTCACAGTTTTACCTTCACCTGAATGAGTAATTTGATAGACTGATAACAAATTGCAGGAAATTTTTGGAACACATAGTACATCATTGAAATGACCATTTTCTATTGGAATTGTTCCAGATCCTACAACACTTAGAGATCTATCATCACCAACAAATATTTGTTTGGTGTTACATTTATGCATAGTAGAAAAGATGGCTTGATCCTTAGACATATGATAAGATGCTCCAGAATCAATGAGCCATTCAATTGAAGTAGAAGAAGAAGATGCAGTATAAGAGTAACCAGAAGCACAAAGTGCATGTCCATGAGAGGTAGATTATGAAGATGAATCTAGGTTGATGTGGTGCTTCTTCATTGCTGCTTCCAAGGCTGTCATCTTCTTGAAACACTTAGATCCATCATGATTATCTTTCCCACAAAAATTGCAATGACGCTCAGTCTTCTTTTCTTTTGGCTTGGATCCTTTGTCATTTTTTAAAGAAGGAGTTGACTAAGAGGGTTTGGGACCCTTGTTGTTTGGCTTATTATTGCGAAAATGTTGTTTCTTAGGAGGCTTGGACTTTTATTTCTGTTGGGACAATAAGGTTTTCTCAGATGTATTTGCATTGTTAATTATTCCAAGATGAATGAGTTTATCTTTCTCTCTAATTAAGGAATCACAAAAGGATTCAAGACTAGGCTCTTGATAGCTAGCTGTAGTCAAGGATTCTTTCAAGGAGTAGAATGTAGATAAAAAAACAGAATATGCATGTCCAAGTTTGGAAAGAATATGATAAATACATTGTTTTTCTTCTTTCTTAATATTGAATTATTCACATAAGAGTCTAAGAGTTTTATACTTAGATAAATAGTCTTGAATGCATGAAAAATCATTTGAATTCAAGGAAATCAACTCATTCCCAAGTTGATGACCCCAAATTTCATTGTGTTTACCAAACACAGATTCCAACTTTTCCCAAGCTTTATCAGGTTCATCAATTCCAGATATGTGGAATCGCAAATCAATAGAAATTGACATCCCAATCAATCCACGAGCTTCATCACATCTATTTTCCCATTTAATTTTCTTATCATCATCAGTGGCTTCTGTTTCTTTCCCTGAGGTTATCTTGAAAATTCCCCTACTTCGTAGAACATCCTCCATACGATATTTCCATGAAAAATAGTTAGAAATTGTAAGTATAATATCACAAGGGGAGGCCATATTGTAAAATAATCCCTGAAAGAATAGAAAATAACTATCTGGATGCAAAGAGCTCGAAAACCTATGCGATTTAAAAAAAACGGCACTGAAAACTGATTTTGGATGATAAAGTTATGCTTGATCAAAGAAAATGTTGAAGATGCCCCCAATAGTGACGTGACAGATATTAACTTGACCAACTAAAAAAAAGAACCCCCCTCTTCCCAAGATCAACCTTTGACAATCACTTTACAATAAAGTTGGTTTTAAGTGAATCACTTTTGTAGAATAAGTGATGTTCACTTTTACAATAATGTTACTTTAAATAATGCGGCAATAAATTAAAAGACTTAAGTGACTCACTTTTATTTTATTTTATTTAAGTGAGATGCACTTTTACAATAAAGTAACTTGAAAATAGAAATTGCATGCACTAAAAAGTAGTATAATAAGACTTGAACTCAAGACCTATTAAAGAATAAAACAACTTTTTATCAAGTGAGCTAAGTTTAAAAGATACGTAAAAGAATGAAAAGAGGATCGGGCTTTTTTTTTTTTAAACTCTTCTCTCTTGTTCTCCGTGCTTGCTTTTTTTTCCTGCAAATCACCCAAAAAAAAAATGAAAAACAAAAACAAATTTTTTTTTTCCACACAATGGGGTTAGATCTTGGTTAGCTTACCCGGAAAGTCTACGTTTTCAAGTTTTCTCGCTTTTTCTGATTTGTCATTATTGCATAAGGTGCACGACAAAGAGCATACGTAGCTGAGAAGACAAGAGAAAAAAAAACGTTTCCTTTCTGTTTCTGATTCGCTGTGATCGCACAAGCTGCACGACAAAGAGCATACGCAGCCAGGGAAGGCAACAGTCCGAGACTAAAACAATAAATATCTAATAATAAAATTGATAAAATATGAGAGATTTAAAAAAAATTAAACAAATCTGTCGCTATAACATTATACCTTCATATTTATCGAAATGGGTGTTTCTAGATCAAACGAAAACGGTTTTTGGTGAAATGAAAACTATTTCCCAATGGAAACAATGCTCCATACGCAATGGAATAGCGCCTAGAGGCCACAAATGCACAGAAAATCCAGAACTACAAACCCTTTCAAAGTTTCGGCAACACCAGTTCTAGATCTTAATCAAAACCGAAAGTGGATCTTCATAAATGCTCTGATACCATGTTCAGGTACACAGGGTACTCTCAAAAGACCAAACACCTTGAGCAACTGCTTCACACAAATAGATCACAGATCAACACACTGATGTTTGTCACATGGTTGAAACTCTCGAGAGGGAAACAGTCCACGGCCCCAGCCAAATAGCTACTTGGAGCAATTTATTATGCAAAAGAAAGAAAGTTACATATGGGCTTCTCATAATCGATCAACTAGCCAAGGACCCTCCATGCTCTTTAAATAGAGATCATGGACCAATTGGGTGTTAAGCCATGGATCAATGGTAGGTATGATCTAAGAGAAGTTGAATCATCGGATCACTTTATGTCTAGAGCATATCGTGACCATCGAATTAGAATATTTACAAATGCATGCTAATGCATACTAAAGAAACACACTTTACCTAACGGATATATTACACAAGTTGATCTTAACTAACTCCTAATGTCTAAATATCCTAACAAGGCAATAACGCAAAGAAGGCTCACTTAAATTTCCCTATATAAGAGAGATGGAGTACTAAAGAGATCGTGTTCACATGTTTAAGGGTTGCATACACTGAAGAGAGGCGTCATTAGTCTATCTGGATGCCCTTCCTCCAATCTGGGCATAGCTATCAAGTAAACCCACTTCCATTGGGGCCTATTCATCATCTGTGTTTATACATCAAACTGCTACAGCCCTCAAAGATTGACTTTCCATTATTATTTGAGATCTGCATGCACATAAGAAGGAAGGGATCAACACGTGGAAGGTGCTCCTAGCTGAGCGTGGTACTCAAAGATTCCATTTCATTGAAGCATATTCATAAATCTGCATGTTTATATAAAGTTACTACAGCCATCAAGCAATCCACCCTTATCACTATTTGAGACGGCATGAACCATCAATCTGGGAAATTTATTATTAGCAAGGACATTCTTAGGCATTTGTTATCTTCAGACTTTGGGCATCACCTTTATCACTAAAAGCATTTGTACAATCATCTACAATTCAACTCTGTTAAGGCTTAAAAGACTGTCATCTCAGTTATTGTTGTCTAAGGTACTTCTCAGATCAAATCTGATAATTTCCTGAATCTACATTATTTCAACGATGTTGTTATTTATGGATATATATTGCAATTTTTATGAATCTCTGGCTTAAGTATGATATTGGATACAAATAAAGATCATTATTGAGTATAGATATCAACAAGTCTAGTATGATAAGGAACATTGAATTGTGTTGTGAAAGTTCCTAATAATAAACCCCATTCAAACATTACACCCTCATTTACAAACAAAAAAGAGGTTAAGGAATGTATTGATCAGAGAAGTGTCAAGAGTAATAATGTAAAATTATCTATAATCTATACCAGATTCAGTTTGGGATATTATAGTCTTCCACCTACGATTGCTATTTTCAGTCTTACTGAGTAGTTCTAGTAAGCATCTAATATTGGATATGGTCCAAATAAGCCTCAAAAATATGGTGGACATGAAGGGACATACCTAGTCCAGATCAGCCTCAAAAACTATGCTTTTTATTTCTAATAAGAACTTACATATAATACTGATATAACTAGGGTTATTCTAGTAAAGATATTTAGATCACTGTACAATATGCTCATACATTATGGATATTACGTAGCTAATAAATTTACTGCAAGTATTATTAGTAAGCTCTATACTCATAAATAGCTTGATGCTTCTTCTTATTCCAATTAATTTATGGCGTTCATGTTATACTTATTGAAATAGTGTGTTTACAGTAGTTCTTACTGGTGCTTATCTATAATGTTGTAGATAGAGATAGTTAACCTCAAAGAAAAATTCCTAAAATAAGAGTCACCATATTTACATATGACCTCCCAACATAGTTTTATTGACTTCATAGTTCAATGATCTATGAAGAATTTAAAATACCCACCTAACAAATAATTCTCAAACATATGGAGCATGTAAACCATGGCTAGGCCTTCCACTTTACTACTGGCATAGTTTCACTTGGATCGAGTCAACGTAATTCTATTAAAGTAAACTTTATGAAATAAGATTGATTCTCTAGGTTGTGCAAGGATACCTCTCCAAATGATAATTGAAAAATTGGCGTACAACATGGAATTCAACCATCAACTTAGGGAAAACTACAATTTCCACAACAACCACTTACTTAAATTCGGGATTCCAAATCGGAGGTACCACAATATAATAGGATATATTTAGCCCCCCTAGTCACATTCTATGGAAGAGCTTCATAGTCACTAGACTTTAAATTATTGGGGGCGGGACAGCGGGATTCAACAACCTATACCCAGGATTTATATCTTCAACCTAGGACGATGGGATGGATGGAGTGGTGCTATTATCTTCACCCAGGAACACCTATGTAGGGGGTGGGGGGGGGACTATTAATAACCCACTATACCAGTAACCTTTATATAGGAATCCTATGAGCATGGAGGAAGTGAACAAGTTGTTAAAATATATGGTGAATGACCTGACCAAGGTAAAACAAGGGCTGGTTGCTCACTCCTTTGTAGGAAAGGCAAAAAATAAAACTCTTAGGAACCAGCCTCAGTTCATAATACCTCCTCATAAGGCATTACTCGTCCTAAATAAAGTATTCTTCGATGAAATAAAGTCAATTCCTCTCCTTCTCATTCAAGCCTGCGTGCACAAACTTGGTCGAAAGTGACTAGTTTTGAGGGGTAGAATTTATGGTGAAATGGGGTAAGGTACCTTTGCTACTAGCTCTGTTGCCTACCAGCTATTCCCGAGACACCGAGCCCATATTAGCATTGTATCATCTACTACATAACCACAGGATTCCCTAGCATAGCCTCCTTAACAATAATAACCACCCATCTAGATATTACAACGTAACCACCAAACCTAATAGCCTTAGACATCACCAATACCCATTGTTGTTCCTCCCATTGCTACTACACCACCTATAGACACTTTCACTCTTCCATAGTAGGATAAACCAATGTGTGCTTAGAACCATCCTAGACCTGAGCCTAACAAATTATATGAATACCACTAGGTTTATGACCACAACATAGAGTAGTGTATGGCTTATCGTAGGGCTCAATGTGAGCAACAACAATGATAAGAAAATAACAAGGGCCCTCTCCATCCTAAGAATATATAAAATTCATTTACTCAGCATAGCTAGTCATTGGTTTCTATTTCATTAGCCATGTTTTTATTTGGCTAGTCCCCTTCCTTTTTAACCTCCTTATTTACATGTATGGCACCTGCTACATCTAGTCAAAGCACTCTTATCCAAAAGGCACATTTAATCATAGGGTTCATTGAAGAGGTAACCTTGGCTGACGTATGTATCACTACTTAGCCCTCTCGACTAGCTATGCTCACCCTCTCAACTGAATGATTGCTCGGTCATGGTTTATTTATTTAAGCTAATTATAGGTTTGTTATCAAATGCCAAATCAATTCCTAGTAGGGCCCAAGAGCTATCATCGTCTGTAAGTAAGATGTCTTAATCGATATGATCGTATGGAAACAACATGTCTCAAAGTCCATTCTGGTAAATTCATTGGCAGCATAGATCATGTCCATCAAGTAGGATATAATGTAAAACTCAGGCTGCTTACCAGGTTTGGGATCTTTTGCAACTCTGATGGCTTCTGTCAAAAAGTAATAAATGATGGCTTCCCAATTGAAAATAATTCTATCATTCACGATTTTGTTTATTAAAGGGACCCATGCCCCTTATTCATAGGTGGTTAGAGAACATGCCTCAACTTTGGACCAGAGCCAGACTCTGGCAGTGAGCGTTTCAATATGTGGGCTCTCATAACTAGATCGAACACCTCAACACCTCACAATGCCACACCTCAGCATCTCACAGCGCCACAACAGGAAAGAAAAGTTTAAGAGCACAGACAGGGCTATATACAGGCCAGGTACAAACCCTAAAGCTAGACATTCTCACACTACAGCTGGGCAATAAACTCATACTACATCTACTGGACGAGATGTGTAGGATAAAAGATAACCAAAACCCCACTGACATTCATGCAGTGCGTATCTAAAGCTAATATCAATGTTGTAAGTGCCTACTCCCTTCCATAGAATCTCATAAGTCATGTAGTTCTTAGAACTTTTCAGAGATCCCACAATTGAGCTGTCAAACTTCCATTCATCAAGTAGGCCAAGTCAGGTCCTCTCTCAGTTTCAATAACATGTGCTCAGGAAGGAGGTGTTTGTGCATGAACAGTTGTAGTATGTGACCAGGAAGGTACGGGATGTATGGGTATGGGTTTACTTAGGGGGTAAACTTGACCATCAAAAGCTCGAAACTCAGTGCTTTATGGAACAATAGTAATAGATCCCAATTGTTGCCAAGTTTAATGGGACATAGCAGATAGGGATGCCGACTAATCCACCACACATCAATGAGTGGTTATGTTCCTAACGATGACCCGTATCTGAAATGGGGTGGAAGAAGGGAGGCGAGTTTTACGATTGGGGTCTGGGAAATTGTTATTATCATCAATTTGCAATGTTATCACTGTCAATTTCCTATTCTAGACTAAATCCCTGTTTTTAAAACCACACAGATAACCCAGATTGTTAAAATTGAGATCTAAACCCTCTAAATTATGATTTAAACTAGAATTTTGCTGTCGGATTCTGGTAGGTTGGGGGCGTTTTGGTTAACGCTTATATTGCTCCCCCAAGAGATGGTAAATTCAATACATAAATGGTGGCATAACCAAAATATAGAGAGTCTGAACACGACGAATTGAGAACTGGTAATTTCAGGAAAGAAATGTAGCATGTATCTTCGGATGCAAAGAATTAAAAAATGCATGTACCAGGATAGAAAATTCTGACCTAATTGAGCGGAAACCCCTTCGTCTTGGCGTGAACTGGAACAATGATGATGATCGACTGAAATGGCACATGAAATGCGTGCCCAAACTATGTTTGCAAGCCCAAAAAGGCCTTACCAAGCGCGAAAAATTGTTACCCTGCCTGATCGAAAAACCTCAAATGGTGCGATGGTGGACACTTCGAAAACCTCTTACCCTGACCGAAAAACCAGTGAAATGGAGAGGATGGACTAAGCAGATGCCAGAAAAACCAATAATTAAACGTGAAAAGCAATGGCTTGGTTTTCACGGTGAAAGCCTCAGAGCGAAAAACTAGGAAGATAATGACAATGGTCGGCTAGGCGGGGAGGGGGTTTGGCTTTATATAGTTAAACATTTCTCGACCGAGAGTTAAAATGGAATCTAATCTCTCAGTCGAGAAACTATTCCGAGAGTTTAATGTAAAAATTATGCCAATACTCTCGGACTAGAAGGTTTAAAACTCTTGGCCGAAACATTATCTAACTATAGAACAACTCTTGGATGAGAGAATGTTAACCATGGTTAATTTCTTGTCCAAGAAATATAACAACTCTCGGCCAAAAAAAATTGTTGAATTTTTTCTCGGTCGAGAAATTGGAAATTATACAAAAAAAGGATTTGTCACGGAATTGTTTCCCAACTTCGTGTTTTCACCCTTCACTGATAGGAAGGTAGTTAATAATGGAGTGGGGATATGGATTTCTGAAAACTAGGGACCGGTCCTTTCCTATACTCCTACCTTTCATATTCTTAGTAAGGGGTGAATAAAGTTTTGTTTTCTCTTTGAGGAATACATTGAAAAAATAATTCATTGACAATGGACCTGGGATTCAGTACTACTAATATTGCACCCTTGGACTCCGTTATTTAATCCATTTAAAGCCAATATAGTATAAAACCCAATGTGGTTTAAGCTATTGGGTCTCCCTCTTGAATGGTGGTCAAAAGAAGGTTTGAAAGCGATCAAGAACAAAATAGGGGGAACTTTAGCCATAGATGACAACTATAACTCTTCATGTATGCGAATAATGGCTAGAGTGCTTGTTGATTTTAATACAAAATAGGGATTATATGAAGTAATTTATCTAGTTTGTGGGAATCATAGGTTGTCTCAACCTTTGAACTACATAAATTTCTCTTAGCGGTGTGCATGATGCTACAAACTTAGACAGATCTTGGATCAATGTACTCTCAAGTTCTATAATAAAAAATGGCTGTTGAATATAGCTTTTAAGGATTCTTCATCAACTAATTTAGTTTAAGAAACTTTGAAAAATATTCGTGTGTCCTAGACCCATGTTGTTCAACTCAACATGAGGATGGAGGGGATGGAGAAGTGTGAGCTATGGTCCCCCAACCTACCTGTGTGAATGTTTCAGTGAATTTTATTGTGGAGTGGTGAAGAAATAGGGATGAAATGCTCCACTTAATCAAGACTCCATGTGAAACTTGAAATTGGGATCGGTGCAGTGCTCCATTGGCTCCTTCTGTGAATTCTTCAATCTCTCCAGGTATGCATTTTATTAACATGCTTAATATTGAAATTTATTAGTTGGAATTGGACCCCCACCAACCTATTTGTTATTGTCAATGTCAATAACAATACTGTGACTACACAATGGTCATAAAACCTCTTTCGAGGAAGATGGGATTGGGAATTTGGTAAATCCTTGAGTTGGGAATATGAACCTTTATTTGGTGTTGGATTCCCTCCTTCTGCAATTTGGATGGAATGATTGTAACACTATTTTTTCCTTGCGTTATCCTAAGTCACTCTCAATCCATATAATCCCATGGAAGCTTATGGTGGTGGGAAATATGCATGTGTATTTAATTATCCCTTATAACTCCAGGAATAATTTACATGCCTATTTGTATTATTCTAATTATTTTATGTCTTGTTGTGTTGTGGACAAAAAACAAGCTCCATATGAATTTCTCCCTCATAAGAGAAACAACGATGTGGATGTTATCTAATCCGAAAGGTTGGGGATGGATTTGGACTAGAATGATCCCCGATTGTCAATGGGTCGACCTTTATCCCTTTAGAAAGACATAAGACAAGGCCATGCATGAAATCAAACAAGGAAAGCAATCTCAGATTAATGGTGTACTTAGAGAAAAAAACATACCCCTCAAATGTGTCACGATGAAGCTTCATTCCATGAAAATTTGTGGCCAGGGAGGATGGGTGAAGATATTGACACTTAAATTCTTTGTTATGTCTAGTAATCATGATCTAGTTTTAATACTCTAAAGAATGGGGAAGTGTAATGCCTTATGTGAAATGATAAGAAAATTATTTGTTGGTTGGTCTTTTTTGGAATTTATTTTGATGGCAACTCAGGGGGGACCATAACCAGTTGCAGACAGAGTTTAACACTTTCAAATATTTTTTAGTAGAAGGAATTTTGGTGGACATGTTCTCAAAGACCTTAAATACAGAATTCAAAGTCCTGAATATTTAAGGTCCATATGACAAGAAACTTCCATTTTGGAGAAACATCTTAACATCTAATTTAATAGACTTTGAAAATTTAATTGTTGGTGGTGATTTCAATTTCACTCTCAGTCATGGAGAGGTTTTGGGTGATACAACGGGATATGACCCACTTGTTGAACAACTTCTTACCCTAAATGAAGGAGCAGGGTTGATCGATTGAATTTCTACTGAATTCAATCCTACCTGGGTTAACAATAGGTTAGGCTCAACGATCGTTTCCAAACACCTTAACATATTTTTAATTCACAACCATTTATTGCTGGAAAAAAACATATTTCTTACATGGGTGGATAATATATGTTGTTCATATTACTTTCCTATTTATCTTGAAGTGGGGGAAAATATAGATAAACCTAGGATGCATTTTAAGTTCAATCCAACATGGATTTTGAATCAAGTTTTTGAGAAAATGGTAAAGGAAGTTTGGTGACCTTTTGATCTGCACTCTAGTATTTTGGACTATAAACAATTCCATAACACTTTACGAACCTTGAGATCCACAATTCTAAAGTGGGCCAATTAAAGACATAAATTGAGGGATCATCTTGTTAAATCATTCGAAGGAAAGCTAAAGGATTTTTTCTCAACCAATGAGGGAATTTTGGTCTAGTAGGAAATTTTGTAGGAGATAAAGAATCTAGAAATTAGTAAAAGAAGAAATGATGTCAAAAAAATTGAGCGGTGTGCATAAGTGAAGGATATAAAAATACAATTTTTTTTCACAATTTTGCTACCCACCTCAAGCACAAAAATACAATATGGGGCCTGATAGATTATGGTGTAAGGAAATTAAACAAGTTTGGTGATCTGGTAGATCTAGGGGTTCAACACTTCAAAGGTCTCTTTTAAGATCCCAATCAAGACAACCTCATTGAGATAATGAAGGTCATCAGATATTTTCCTTGTTTTATTGATGAACAAGAGAATGAAGAACTAAAAAAAAAAAATTCATTGGATGAGTTACTTGTTGTGCTTAATACATTAAGGAAAGACTACAAACTAGGTCGTAACAGGTGGATGGTAGAAATATTCTTGACTTAATTTGACTTGTTGGGAAAATACCTTCTCTGAGTGGCAGAAGAAATAAGGAGAGAAACGGAGGTTCCTCAGAATTTGAATCCGAGATTGATCCCAGAGGTGGGACATCTTTTAGGTTTCGGGGACTTTTTCCCATAGCTTTAGGTAACATGATGTATAAAGTAATTGAAAACAATATTTCTATGAGAATTAAACCAAACATGTCTATAATAATCTCGGATGAACAATTTGGCTTCTTGCAAAACACGCACATTCATGAAGTAGTTCGTTCGACACAGGAAGCCATCCACAACATTATGACAAGAAATCTATTGGCCTTTGTGTTAAAGGTGGATCTATCCAAATAATGCAATAGACGGTCTCTTGGAAGTTTCTTCATCTACTTCTCCTATATGTAGGTTTCTGATATCAAATGATGAAATGGACAATGAAATGTGTAACTAATGTAAATTTTGTTGTTCTCATAAATAGTTTGGCTTTGTAGTTATTCAATACAGGGAGGGTACTACGACAAGGTTTCCTCCTATCTCCATATATTTTTTTATTGATTGTAGAAGGGTTAAGACATTTAATAAAAAAAAATTGTGGAAGTAGGAGACTCAAAGACATTTTGGCAGGTCAACCTCTTTCCATGTCGCATCTACTCTTTGTAGACGATGTCTTGATATATTTTTTTTGGAGATGCAGGTATCTTTGGAGTCCTCTGAATATTTTAGATGTTTTTTTGTGTTGGCATTGGGATGGAAGTGAAGTTCCAAAAATCTGCAATATATGCTCATCATATAGATAGGAGACTATTAAATATGATGCAAACCTTTTTTCCTTTAGACCAAAAAGAATTGGATCCTTTTTTCAAAGATTTGGGGTTTTGGATAATGACCAATAACTATGTTAAAAATGATTGGCAATGGATTTTTGGTCGAGTGGATTCTTGGATAGATTTCTGGTGCAATAACTAGTTATGGAGAGGTGGTCGTTTGATATTAATAAAATCAGTGATTGAAGCATTAATCCTAGTATTATGGAATCTATTAGCTTATATCCCAAACAGCAGTTTTGAGAAAATTAGAAAGTTATATTGCAATTATATTTGGAAGGGAGAAGGAACATATAAGGGGATGCACTTCACAAGATGGAAACAAATTTCCCTCCCAAAGTCCTTTGGAGCGGGGGGTCTTAAAAATGGATTTCTCTTTGGGAAGGCTCTTGCATCCATGTCATTGTTGAACTATATATCATTTGATAACTTATGGATATGGCTCATTTTTTATAAAAAAATCACTATGGATTCTCTACTAGACTAGATAAGAGATAGGAATAAGGATACTTTGATTGTGTTGAACCACTAGAAAGCGATCACACTTTGCTTCCCCCTCATTGGTATTTTTTTGGCATGGAGGGTGGGAAATTGCATACATGTTTGGATTGACATGGATGAATTAATGGGTTTTAGGGACTTGGTATATCTTTTAGAGGGTGTAGTTAGTTGACCATCTTCCATAGTCTAGTCACACTACGTTGAATAGGATAAGGGATGAAGAGTTCACTATGATTTGGAAGTAGGAATGGTTGACTGCTGCACATTTAAAAATTTCAAGGGTTTGGGAGTATGAGTGGAAGACTATTATATCAGAACTGGATTGGATATTGAAGACATATCGGCCTTATAGAAAATAATGATGAATTTATTTGTTCATGTAATGAATCAGGGGAAGAATACTTGGCCAAACTTGGATATCTTTATGAGATGATGGAAGGTGATGTAGCTCGATCCATTTGTTGGAATAAATACTCAAAAATAAAAGTGTCGTTAAAGTATTTATTACTTCTATGGTTGATTTAAGAAAATAAATACTGACATGGGATGGATTACAAAAAGGGAGCTTCTAGGGGTCGAGAGTATGCTACCTATGGAAATCGTCTATTGAAACAACCCAAATCTCTTAATTATCTATCCTCATTCTCAGGAGGTATGGGATCATTTAAAAGGGAATATCCAAATCCCTACTCTTTGGAACAAGGAATATACTAGTGGATGCATTGATGATTTATTTGTCTGAAAATAATTCAAAAGGTTGAGGTTGATTCTGCCATTGGCTTGCTAGGGAATATGGCTAGCTCAAAACTTGGCACTCCACCTATTATAATGGTTGTGTGTATTCAAGCTCAATTGTTTGAATACAAGACTGAAAATAATTTACCAAGGCCGAGAGTTATTGATCCCCTCTCCTTCAACAAAGACACTCCATGGCCCTTCTTTAACGGGGCCAGTTAGGAGAATTCTAGAAAATGTGGGGTTGGTTTCCTTCTTTTTATGATTGTATTGTTTACTTTTCCTTTAAAGTTAATCTTGGGGTAGGTTCCAACAATCGAGGATAATTAATGGCCACATTCTTCCTATTGAAATGGTAAGGATAAAAAAGTGTGAATGATTTGAAGATCTTTGGGGAACCCTCACTAGTCATCCACTTCATAAAAGGTTGGCCACAAATTAACTATTTATCTTTAGCACCTCTCATTTTAAAGTTTGTTGTTACACAAAAACCTGCATATATTAGTAAACTTCCTAAACAAGCACGTAACCTTGAGTGGTAGATTAGTCTCGTGTTCCCATGCTGGTGGTTAGTCCACAAGATCAATTCCTAAAGATGTGATGGTTATTCCAACACACCCCCTTTGATATGACTCAAGGGAATTGAACCTGGTCCAAGGATTTGATACCATGGTAAGGTGTTTCATTACACCAAAACTTGTAGATATTAGTAAACTTCCAAACCAAGCACACAACCTCAAGTGGGAAGTTAGTCCCATGTTCCTAGGGTGGCACTTAGTCCATAAGATCAATTCCTAGAGGTACGAGGGTTATTTCAACATCTCACTAGTTAGACAAAAGACATCATACATGTTTTTCTCTAGATTGAGGCGCGACATATTTTCGAGGAATTGAACATGGAAGCATATGCACTTTCAAAACAAGATTTGCAACTTCAAGAGGAACCCTATGAATTATTGTGCAAGATTGATGGTTCAGAGTAATTGATTTCTGGTTTATTATGCAATTTCTAGATGAATGTTGGCATTATCATGTTTTTAGAATCTATGTTTATCATTGAAAAACATTTTCTTTTATTTTGATGGTTGTTGACCCAAATATAAGGGGCAATTTTGATTACGGTTGTTTGGTTGGTTAGATATGGCTGCAACCTTGTTTTTGTCCACGATCAATGCCAGGACAGGTAGATATTTTTTAGTGGAAACCCATTCTTTGTTCTGTCGATGTTGCAAGCATATATAGAATGTACTCGTATTCCTTCTTGAAAAAAAAGTATGCTTTTTCCTTTGGGAAAAAAATAACTAATAATGAATTATTGCTTTAAAAAATCCTCAACTTTCATTTATAATTATTAACATAATTATTCATCTATAATTCTTATTATAATTATTCACTAAAGTTGATCGTAGTAAATGATAACATCCGTTATCATCATAACACATTTGTTCTTCTCACCCTATACCATACATTTTCAGCATAATTATTCTTATTTTGAACTATTTTGATTGGATGGATAGTAAATGGGATAAAATATTGTCCCTAATTATAGAATTTAATCTTGAGGGGATCAAAAGACTTAAACCTATAACTTCCCCTATTATGAGAGGATGGATCTCACATATGAATCAAGGTCACTTGAGCTGATCCTTAAAGCGAATTGAAAGTATTCAGGTAATACTCATTTTCAATTCTCGACTTATAGATGCATGATGAAAACAAAATAATATATGTCTTGACTATCATCATATAATTATAGTATTTTACTTAATATGGATTGATTTCTATAATACAATTTTTCATAAACTGTAAGTTTCTAAGTAAAATATTTTCTAAAGATTCAAATATTATGTTTGAATATATTAATTTTATAGATTTAAATATTATATTTGAATATATTATTTTGGTGACTATTTCAATTCAAATTGAAAATATATAATTTAGTATTAAACCTTCAATTTTGATGAATATTATTAATCTAAACATATTTTATATTAAAAATTAGAAAAAGAATAATTAACTATATTAAAAAAATATGGTTCTAACCATATTTAAATTGTTATTAAAATAAAATGTATGTCCACATCCACGAAGTAGGAGGTTGGGGATTCCAATTACCTAAATTTAATATCAAATATGACGTGTATACAAATTATTCAAATTTACGAGTCACAAAATCTATGGGACGAAACTATAATATATTCTTATTTAAGCAGGATCTTAGACGCGGTATTTTGGAAAGATACCCAAAGGATTAGCTGCAAGGTGTGTTGTGGATCTCGATTGTGTATCAACAACACGGCCAACTAGGCATTCGGTTTGGGGAAAATATAGTTCTAAAATCCATGGCCCCTTTCTATTATTGAACATGATATCGTTCAACGCCATTAAAAAATGAATGGGAGATTTTCACAGGTAGTTGAATGTAGAGAGAGGAGTAGCCTGTCACCCTTCATTAGGGGAAGAATAATACTTTGGGCAAGCTTCAAGCATGGGAAAAGTCTAGTTTGAAAGTTGACATTGAAAAATCGAATCCATCAGGTCAGTCTTGGGTCAAGTTGGGCACCTTGCTGAGGATTTTTGGGAGAATTTCCAAGTCAGATGTTCAATAGTGTTTGGTTACAAGATATCAATCAAACAACAAAACATTTTCAGGGCAACGAGCCTTCCCAACAAATTCCACTAGATGGGTTATTAGTTTTTAAACAAGAACACTATCGTTAAGGATATTGGAGAGAATGCTTGCAAAGAAAGGCATGCGAGGAGATTGACAACATTGAGCGATGTTGAAACAAAGTTCATGCATAAGATCCCTGTGGATAGAATCAAGGACGACACAAGGTACATGGCCTCTTTGGTTATGGCTTATCTATGGCTGATTCACATAGCTGGTTTTTTGAAACCATCCCTGTACATTACATTAAATTGAAAATTTTAGCAATAGATGGATGTATTAACCATGATGCCTAGTCCATTTACCATGTAGTGTAATATCCAAGTTGTTAAGCCCCGAACTTATGATCCTTTATGTGACTTCTGTTCTTTTGCATTATGGACTTATGATATTTTAGATGACTATGGAATTATGCTCCTTTATCTGATTAATGTGATTAAGGACTTATGATTATTGTTTGATAATGTGACTTTGGACTTTGGCACTATTATTAACGTTAATGTATATTGACATCTTTGCTATCTTTCAATGTTGTTACTATTGATTAAATAAAAAACAGGCTCAACGAAGGAAACTACAAGAGTATGGGGGACCATGGATTCCACAAAGTGAGGGGGAATGGAGACATCCCTAACACCTTATAACTTGTTGTTGGCTTAAGTTTGTCCATCCCAATTCATATTTGCACCTTGTTGACATTAATAATGTTGGTCACCCAAACCTTGTTCAACGGACCCTATTCTTGATATTTATGGACTATGGAGTTAATATTGCATCTTTTTCACACCTTAGTGGGTCCATATTTCCTAGGGAATCCTCCTTGGTAAGATATTGCCTCACATTTATGAGACCTTTTCCTAGTTTTTAGGGGTTGTAAGCTACTTTATAGCTTCAACTCTTACACTATGCATTGATGATCCTATTTTTGTGCTTCCATGATATTATGATCCTATTGGATTCCTTCTCTCACATATTTATCCATCCTTGATGTTTATTAACCTCCCTTATGCATTAGTGTGCCTCCATGTGCTCTTCATGGCTCCATTCCTTAGTTTTTGGTAACTCCTCCTCATGGTGATAATTCAGGAAAGGGAATCTTTTCACTAAGCCACCAATCCACTAATTCAAGTTAAGTCTCCATGATGAAGCTTAAAACGTACCTCTCTCTAATTGAGTTGATCCCTGTGGGTTAGATTTGGCCTCCTTGTGCTATAAATTCATATGCCCTCTCCTTGTTGAAGCTAATCTTGAGCTTTGGACCATGCGATTTGTTCTATTTATCCATGTTGGGAATGCTGGTAGTATTGGGAGTGTATTGAGAACTAGAGTTAGTTTGGTTGTTTTCCATTTTCTTCCATTATATCACTCTACTATTCTAGGTTCTCACATAGGAATCCATGAAAAGGAAATGGTGAGTTAGGTCCTATCCCATAAGTAGTGGAGACGGACATGAAAGTAGTAGTGGGAAGCATTGTGGTTATCGAAAGAGGTAGTTCCTAGAGTTGATAGAATAAGTGTGCCTTTACCCATGGATCCATGGTCTTGGCTCGGGGGTGACCTATTCAAGCAAGAAAGGCTTTACAGTGTCTACGGTTGGGAGGAAATTTGTCTTGTTGCAGCTGCAGTTGCCCATATCTCAAGATAAGTATTTCTCATATGATTTTATTTATGTTATAACGTATTATTATGACAATTATGTGAAAAGGTGTATGAATTGAATTATCTATATGCTTAATTATTGTATGTCTTAATCTAGTTACAAGAAGAATGGACTCCATAGGATTCGAATCCGAGATGATATTCATTATGATCTTCTTTCTCTTCTTCAAAATTTGTAACTATGACTCTACGGTACTGGGAGGGGCACAACCATATGTCACTAGTTCACCAATATCTGTTCTTTTTTGTGTTTTTGGACTTGTTACATTGTGTTTGGAACAACATTTCCAGTAAGGATCTCCTTTCATTTTGTCGAAAAAACTTTCTAGATAACCAAGATATGTCCATTTTGGTCTAGCAATTTTCCCAATGCCAAGTTGAACGCACTAGTTGTTAGATTGGAAATGTTATATGCATAGATATGCTCCTATTTGCAAATATGAGTTTTTAATAATGTAATCTAAATGTAATATTGATTGATGGCTGGAGGGATACAACCATACAATCTAAAATATATTAGTGAAAAATGGTTGTATGGGACAACCATTGGGAGGTGATTTCGTGGCCTATGATTGCATCTGGTTCCTTTTGTTTTGTTTTGTTTGTGGTGTGACTATAGGTTACGGCCTACAATTGTGTCTTTATGTGTGATTTTATTTCTATTCAGCCTCACCAACAACACACACACGTAATAACGCCAAAATTTAATTTAGTTTGTGGAACAACTTATAACAACAATACTCAATTTTTTTAATAATTGTGGTTTCAACGTTAATACAATTTATAATGCATGAATGAGTTTTATGATCTTAATCTCACTAAGGATGATGCATAATATTCCTCAATCATGTTGTTACAATTTTGACCTTTGGAAATTAAATAATTAATTAGTTGTTGCAACCTTAGTTATGATTCAATCTCTATAGTTAAAAGTTTTTATTATTTGAATGAATGGATAGTTAGCCTAACCATAACTTATTTGTGTTCATTGTGCTTAAAATTAACTTCGTATTAATTTTAGCACCTTTGGCCTTGTCTAATGGTCGAGGATGCTACAAAGTGGTATGTGAAGGTTTCAACACTGCATCTATTGAGCCTTCTGTGAAAGTTACAAGTCACTTTGTAAACATGCATTTGCATTAGGTAACTTAGATGGATGCACCTTAATATAGTTTCACATGTGAGTTAGTTAATCAAAATGTTAGCTTGGGATGGATATGGACTTGATGTTTAGCCAATAACAAGAAATCTTGGAAGGATTTCTATCCCCCTTGTCTAGTTAGGTAGATTGTAACTAGTTACTTTATAAACCAAATGAAAAGTAGTTTTAATGACAATGAACTTATACCAATGTATAGTTTACTAACAAAACGTTGATAGTGAACAAATTGAATTTCCCACTGAATGATTGAGAAAGTAGTGCGACCACCAAATTGATATTTTAATCAAACATGTGAAGACTAAATATTCCACAAGTACAAGTTCAATAATAGGAAGTCTGAGATTGGAGATGGATTTTGAGGAAGGAAGGAGACCATATTGTCCATACGAGGAGGTTGTTGAGGGAATAAAGTCAATTAGACGTAATATTATAAGTGAACCATTAAGATTGGAGGATTTGGTGAGGAAGTGTAGGGAGGATAACGAAAGGATAATTCATATCCAAGAGCATATTACAAATGATCTAAGATAATTGAAGACCATCCAAATATATATTGAGAAGAGTCAAAGAGGTTATGTGAGGTCTAGATCATCTTCAAGGAGACTTTATAACTCAGAGAGAAGGAAGGGGTATGCATCAAGCAATACATAGAGTAGTCCTGAAAGGTATCCAATAAGATACAAGAAGATGAGATCTGCCCAAGATGAACTAGTAGGAGATCTTAGAAGAATCAAGCCCCCAACTTTTTATGGAGAAGAAAAGCAAGGAGAAGATTTAGAAGCATGGTTGTTAGGACTCGGGAAGTTATTTTAGTTGCATCGGTACACACCAAATATGGAGCACTAGTAGCCATATCCATTTGCAAAGAAATCCATATATCTGGTGGGATCAATTGGTTAAGATAAAATACATTGACGAAGACATAATCTCTTGGAAGAAATTTAAGAAGTACTTCTAGAAATAATACCTCTCTAAGCATTACTATGACAAAAATATGGAAGAGTTATGTGAGCTTAAGTTGGGAAGCAAGACTATGGATTCCTATGAGAAGAAGGTTCTGCAAATTTAATTCATCAAAGATGAGAAGGTAAAAATTCAAAGGTTCTGAAGTGGTCTTCCTGAATCTTATAGGGATAAAATCCAGTATGATAGACCAAAGAACCTTAAGGATTCTATTTAGAAAGAAAAAAGCTTATATGAACACAATAATAGCTATGCCCCATATCAAAATAATTGGAAGGATATTTAGAAGAGTAAATAAGAGTAGAGAAAGAAAGGTTTCCAACCTTCAAAATTCAAAGACGGTAATTCTTATCAACAAGAACAGCTAAGGGAAGAGCCTTCGGGGAAAACACCACCCATGGAATGTTGGATATGCAAGGAAAAATAGTTTACCAGTCAGTACCTGTTTAAGAAGATTAACCTTCACAACATTCAACAGGATTCAACTATTGGAGATGTAGGTGGAAGTTTTTAGAGGATCTATGCAACCTTGGATGGGAGGCAAGTTGACCAACAATCCCTAATGATTGAGGTAGCAAGTAAAATTTCTAATAAAACCATAACTATTTTGATTGATTATGGAGCTATCAATAGTCACATTGCACCTAATACAGTTGAGAAATCTCATTTGAAGAAAAGTAAACTTGAAACAACAAGTCTAGTACAGTTAGCTACATGAGCCAAGAGGAAAATCATAGAATTTGTAAAGATGTGTCCTTTATAAATGAATGGAGTGAAAACCTTTGCAGACTTAAAAATCATACCATTGGGTTCATATGATGTATTGATTGGAATGGATTATTTCAATGCACACCATGCCATACTGGATTGCCATAATAAAACTTATACTTGTTTGGATGAAGAAGGAACCCGAGTGAAAATTGAAGGTATACCTAGACCCATATCCTTGACTTAGGTCTCAAATATACAATTGAAGAAATTTTTCATAAAGGGGTGCCAATTGTCATGTCCCCAGTTAAATAATTTCCAAATAAGACTACTTGCAAATAATGCTTCACCAAACTACTAGTTCCCTAGGTTGAGATGGAGAAATAAATTTTGTAATAAGGGGATATGGGACCCAAAAGGACTTTAGTTTATCATGTTCACATTTAAATGGGTCACATAAATGATAAATTCTAAGAAAATAAGGTGGCATGGATTCATGGAGACACTTGGAATCTTGTGGAGCCTTTGGGTGACTATATTTCCCACACACTTGGCATGATCTTCATCCAAATTAGAGCACACGGGTAATGTAAAGTTGTTGGATGGTGATGTGGTGTAAAATATCTTATGATCCAAGGAATTCGAAATGATAAAGGATAGTAAATAACATGGAAGAGGAAGAGACTAAAATATAATGTGTGCCACTTGGAAGGAGATTCCATGCACTCTATGATAACAAATGATGGAAGATTCTATGAAAAGTATGAAAAAATCTTGCCTGATTGCTGAAATATGAAAAATCTGACATGAAAGGGCTAAAAATAGCCACCAAGAGGTCTAATTTGGGATTTAGAGGAAACCATTCAAATTGGGGAAAGAATCGGAGCATGAAGAGGAAGACAAGTGTCATATGAGTTACTAATCCACTAAGATGAGTTGGAGGAATCCTGTGGAAGGAAATTCGACCTTAGGAGGAATCATGAAGATAATAAAAGGATTACATGAGTAATGATAATGGATTTTGATCATTTTTTAATTGGACTTTGTCATTTTGGAGAGCTTTTGCTTGTCCATTGCACTGGGAGTGTTCACTCTCCCTACTTGTGAACCAATTTCAAGGGAGTTGGATTCCTTTCCAAGTTGGTTAATGGGGAGTCCATTCAGAAATATCATGGGAGCTTAATTAAGGAGTTTTATTTGAAGTTTTAAGGACCATACAGTCGAATTATCATCTATTCCCCTATTCTCTCAGTCTTTATTCTCCATTCCCCCACACTATCATGTTGATGGCACACTTGTGGGAGTGGTGCTTGCACTTTGCTGAGGATATTTGATACCCAAGATTGGGTATATGATGTATGGATATGTATTCTCATGTCCATATTCTATGTAAGTCTAAATATCATAAATACATGTATGAAAGGCTTGCATTCCCCATGCTCTAGAATAATTAGTTTTCATGGATTTTGGCTTCAATCTTGAAGTAGTTTTATACCATATTTGTAAGAGGGATATTCTATGAGTTGGATGATGTTGTGACATAAATATATGATGTATAAATATATAATTTCATTTCCATATTATCTTTGGCTTGAAATCCAATAATATCATGTGTGAAAAGCTTTCATTCCCATGCCATTGAATCACTAGTTTCCATGACTTTGGCTTTACTCTTGAAGGAGTCTTGCATCGGATTTGTATGAGGGATGTTCTCTGAGTTTCATGATGTTGTGACAGTCATATATTATTGTTTAATTTGTAATTACATTTACATGTTCTCTTTGGTTCTAAATCCAAGAAACCCATATGTGAAACTCTTGCAATTGCATGCTACTAATTCACTAGTTTTCATGTATTTGACTCCCATACTGAATGAGTTGTATACCATACTTGTATGAAGGGATTTATATGGGGTTTAATACTGTTGGGGAATAAATTTTTATTATTTATATGGTCCCTATATGTCACATCATGATCTTAACCTTTAACTCTACCTTTCATATGTCAAAATCGAGCTACTTATGCAATTTCCCCATAAGCAATTCTCCTGAAAGTTATCAAACAAATGTGGAACTCTATAACCAGTTTTCAGAACTAATAACCATGTGTAATGACAGTAATTGAGTTATTATATCAGTACCCATAATATTCTGACAAATTTTTGAGGTTTGTACATGAATTGGGAATCCCAGTTGGCCTACACCCTAGGGGGGATTTCATCACAATTTCCTAGTTATTTTGGCCTTTTTGTCATCATCCCAAAACAAGTTTACATAGGTATAAATTATGATAAAAAGGAATCCATAAAACACCTTGGGATTTTTTAAGACTCACCATACCATTTCCTTTCAAATTCTGGACCATTTGGTGAAAATTGGAACCCTCTAGAGTCATGACTGGTTAAGCTCGAAATTTGTCCAATTTGTAATTTTCTCCAAAATTCCAAAAAGGGACATTACAGTGGTACCATAACATTGTATTCAAACATATTGAAGATATGGATGATAATAGGGATAATTAGGACCTTAAAAAATTCATTAAGGCATCTCTTGAAGGTATGACCAAGCAACTTATGCAAGGGTTCGAAGTGATGGCTACTCAACTTAGGGGTAAGCTGGCAGCCGGCAATAGTAGTAGTTCCCATCATGGAAATAAAAATAAGACCATTAATTTTGAAGACTTTGATGATTTGGTGAATGAATTTAGGAGCAATAATTCAAATGTGAATTCATTAAGGGACAATCAACAATCCACAAGTTTGGAAGAGCATGAAATGAGAAAAAATCAGCCTACTTGTGAAAAGAGCCTAGATACACTATTAAAGGAAGAAACAGATAATCATGAAGTGGAGAATAAATTACCTCAAGGTGATTTCATAGAATAACATAAAGAGGAAAGTGGATACAAGAACACAATCCTTATTGATGGGGGCTGTGCAAATCAAAGAGAATCTACTGATGCATCATTGAACTATGAAGGAGTACCTACTGATGGGTGCTCACAACTCTATGTTGGTGACATAGAGATCAGATTTGAAAATTTTTATGCAATAAAAAGTTATCATAAGCATGTATATGAATACCTTGTGGTAGATAATAAAGAACCGAGATCAACTTTCCCATCACCACTTGAGCTTCAAGAAGTTGATCAAATCAAGAAGAGAGAAGAAGAGGAGGTTCACTCACATGAACCATACTTCATTCAAGGGTCTTTGAAGATGAGTGAAATGGATATCCATGAGGCCCTTAGCATACTCCATGACACTAAAACATTGATGTCAAATTCTTGTTGGAAAATTTCTTCATTGAAGGAGCCATCCTTCCTTGAAGACACGGAGAAGATTCAAAGAGAAATGTGAAACATCGAAGGTAATTTCATGTCTTTTATTTGTATAGAAACAATTTGGTTGAGCTTAATGAATTGATACATGAATCATACTTGAATAATAATGAGGATATTCCGTAAGCTCAAAATTCAAAATGAGCAACTTCTTGAGAGGTTGCAAGATACTTGTTCTTCCTCCTATGTTTCATGTTGTAATATGGTAGATTGCTTGGAGGATTCTCATGACATGGGGGATCATGAGAAACATGTAAAATTGCAGGTTATTGATGTGTTTGAATATTATATTGATGAGATCCAATCACTTGTTGTGGTGGAAGAGGAACTTGAAATTCCTCTTGAAAATGGTTACACACTTTTTGAAGAAGTGCATGATTCCACCACCTTGGAACCAACCCATGAGGAAAGTTTTTCATTTTTAAGGGAGGTGCATACTACTACCCCTATGGATCCTTCATATTTACATTTAAATAAGTCACATAAATGATAAATTCTAAGAAAATAAGGTGGCATGGATTCATGGAGACACTTGGAAGCTTGTGGAGCCTTTGGGTGACTATATTTCTCACACACTTGGCATGATCTTCATCCAAATTATAACACATGGGTAATGTAAAGTTATTGGATGGTGATGTGGTGAAAAATATCATATAATGATCCAAGGAATTAGAAATGGTAAAGGATATTAACTCCCATGGAAGAGGAAGATACTAAAAGACAATGTGTGCCACTAGGAAGGAGATTCCATGCACTCTATGACAACAAATGAGGGAAGATTCTATTAAAAGTATGAAAAATTCAGACCCGATTGCTGACATATGACAAATATGAAATGAAAGGGATAAAAATATCCACCAATAGGTCTAATTTTGGATTTATATGCAACCATTCGAATTGGGGAAATAATTGGAGGATGAAGAGGAAGCCAAGTGTGATATGAGTTACTAATCCACTAAGATTAGTTGGAAGAAGCCCATGGAGGGAAATTAGACCTTAGGAGGACTCATGAATTTAATAAAATGATTTCATGAGGAAGGAAAATGGATTTTTATCATTTTTTAATTTTCCTTTGGCATTTTGGAGAGCTTTTTCTTTTCCATTGCACGGTGAGTGTTCACTCTCCTTGCTTGTGAACCAATTTCGAGGGAGTTGGATTCCTTTCCAAGTTGGCTGATGCGGATTCCATTAATAAATCCCATGGGAGCTTAATGAAGGAGTTTTATTTGCATTTTGAAGGACCATACAATCAAATTATCATCTATTCCCCTATTCTCTCAGTTCTTCTTCTCCATTCCCCCACACTCTCATGTTGGTGACGCACTTGTGGGAGTGGTGCTTGCACTTTGCTGAGGATATTTGATGCCCAAGATTGGGTATATGATGTATGGCTATGTAATATCATTTCCATATTCTTTGTAAGTATAAATATCATAAATACATGTATGAAAGGCTTGCATTCCCCATGCTCTAGAATAACTAGTTTTCATGGATTTTGGCTTCAATCTTGAAGTAGTTTTATACCAGATTTGTATGAAGGCTATTCTATGATTTGGATGTGATGTGACAGAGATATATGATGTAAAAATATGTAATTTCATTTCCATATGATCTGTGGCTCGAAATCTGATAAACTCATGTGTGAAAAGCTTGCATTCCCATGGCATTGAATCACTAGTTTCCATGACTTTGTCTTCACTCTTGAAGGAGTCTTGTATCAGCTTTGTATGAGGGATGTTATATGAGTTTCATGATGTTGTGAAAACCATATATGATGTGTTACTCTGTAATTACATGTCCCTATTCTTTGTGGGTTGAAATCCAAGAAATCCATATGTGAAACTCGTGCAATTCCATGCTACTAATTCACTAGTTTTCATGTATTTGACTCCCATACTAAATGAGTTGTATACCAATTTTGTATGAAGGGATTTATATGGGGTTTAATACTATTGGGGAAGAAATTTTTATTCTGTATATGGTCCCTATATGTCACATCCTGATCTTAATCTTTAACTCTACCTTTTATATGTCAAAATCGAGCTAGTTATGCAATTTCCTAATAAGCAATTTCACTGAAAGTTATCAAACAAATGTGGAACTCTATAACCAGTTTGCAAAACTAATAAACTTGTGTAATGACAATAATTGAGGTATTGTATCAGTCCCCGTACTCTTCTGACAAATTTTGGAGGTTTGCACATGATTTGGGAAGCCCAGTTGGCCTACACCCTAGGGGAGATTTCATCACAATTTCCTAGTAATTTTGTCCTTTTTGTCATCAGCCCCAAACAAGGTTACATAGGTCTAAAGTCTGATAAAAAAAGTATCCATAAACCACCTTCGGATGTTTTAATATTCACCATACCATTTCCTTTCAAATTCGGGACCATTTGGTGAAAGTTGGAACCCTCTAGCGTCATGAATAGTTAAGCTCGAATTTTGCCCAATTTTAATTTTCTCCAAATTTATAGAAAAAGGGACATTACACCAACTATATGAAATTCATTTGGAGGAGTCAAAGGAAGGAAAAGAGCCAGAACTACAGGATTATCCAATACTATAAGATTTTGCAAATATATTTCAAGAACCGCCAGGAATACCTTCTAAGAGGGCCATTGATTTTTCTATCGACTAGGTGCTAGGAATAATGCCTTCATCTAAATCACCTTATAGAATGAGTATTCCAGAGTTAAAGGAATTACATATTTAATTAGAGTAGCTACTATAGAAAGGTTACATAATACCCAATGTTTCACCTTTGGGAGCCCCTGTATTATTTGTGAAGAAGAAGGATGGAACTCTAAGACTCTGCATAGGTTATAAGCAGTTGAACAAAGAAACTGTTAAAATAAAGTACCCCTTACCAAGAATTGATGTCTTGTTTTGAGAGAAGACAAGGTGTTTTTAAAGATAGATTTGAGGTTGAGATAACAGAAAATTAGAATTAATAATGAAGATATCGGTAATACAACATTTAGAACAAGGTATGGACATTATGAGTTCACAGTGTTACCTTTAGGCTTAACAAATGCACCAACAGTATACATGTGTTTAATGAATGGAGTCTTCAGAAAATACTTAGATAATTTTTTGATTGTATTCTTGGATGACATCCTTATCTATTCCAAGAAAGAAGAAGAACATGAAGAACATATAAGGTTAGTAATGCAAGTTCTTAGAGAACATTAGTAGATCTTTAGTAGAACATATAAGGTTAGTAATGCAAGTTCCTAGGAAGGTGTTTTAGTAGATATTGAAAAGATAAAGCCATAATGGAATGGATAACAACTAAGAATGTCTCAAAAGTAAGATATTTCATGGTATTAGTTGGGTACTACTGAAGGTTCATTTATTCTCAAAGTTAGCTCATCCTATCACATCTTTGCAGAAGAAGGGTGTAAAGTTTGACTGGACTCCTAAGTGTGAAGGTAGTTTTCAAAGACTTAGGGAAATGCTTACTAGCACACATGTTCTAAAGATTGCAGATCATGAAGGAAACTTTGTTGTGTGCATGAATGCATCCAAGCAAGGATTTGGTGGGGTGTTGATGCAGGATGGACATTTGATCAGTTCTGAATCTAGAAAGTTGAATGAACATGAGTAAAAATATGCCACCCATGACTTAGAGCTTGCATATATCATCCATGCTTTGAAGATGTGGAGACATTATATAATGGGTAAAAAGTTTGAATTGAGAATTGATCATGATGGGTTAAAATACTTGTTTGAGGAGCCTAATTTGAATGTAAGATAGAGGAGATGGATGGAGTTATTATGTGAATATTACTTTAACATCAAGCATATCAAACATAAGGAAAATAAAGAAGCTAATTCACTTAGTAGAAAGATACACATGATGCATATAACACCTATTAGCACTAGCACATCAGAATTAAAGGATAAGATCATTGAGGTCAGTGTTATAGATGAAATTTATCATAAGTTAAAAGAAGGATTGCAACAATAGAAAATTCCACAGAATTTTGATAAGTATAAATTTGAAGAAAATGGGATCCTCGTGCACAAAGATAGAGTTTATGTGCATGATGTTGGAGATATAAGGAAGATGGTTCTAAAGAAGATGCATGATATTCATTATGCTGGACATTTAGGTGAGTAGAAAATAGTAGCACCAGTAAGGAAACGATATTATTGGTCAGAGATGAAGAATGATGTTGCAGATCCAGGTGCATGGAATTTCAAAAAGTTAAAATTGAGCATCGACATCCAACAGGATTATTGCATCCCTTACCGATACCAGAATGGAAATGGGATGTAGTGATGATGGATTTCATCACCAAGTTTCCTAAGACAATTGATCCAGGTGGATCATCTCAAAGTCGATCAAAGTTAAAGCCTTAAAAATAAAAAATAAAATATTACAAGATGAAAGAGATCGTCTGCATATTTCTAGTGAATTTATTTTCATTCGAAACAACCTCCTGATGCAAAAGTTGTCATCATTTGAAGTTTCGGAAGGAATGGTAAAAATGGTAAAAAATTGGTTAAATGGTAAAAAAATTGATAAAGGTTGGTATAAAAATTGGTTGGAGTCTATGGGATTTGAACAAAAGACCTCCCTATAGCCCAAGTCCTCACCAAGTTTCACTATCTAAGTTCCCGCACATGATCCTTATGAGTCATAGGACAAGAGTTCTATATGAACCCAGAGTCCTCACCAAGTTGCACTAGCCAAGTTCCCGCACATGATCCTTGTGATTCATAGGACAAGAGTTCTATCTAAACTTACCAAATTGTGGTTATAGAAAAGGGGGGAGAGAGGGCTTAGCCCTCGACCCCATGTCAACATCGATACCCCCTATCATGGATAATGTGCAGCGTATCTCAAACAACCCTTATCCATAACAAACACGCCATGTATTATATGTCACATCAAGCCTAATCTTATCATTTAACAAACCATATCATAAAAAAAGCGCCTTATATTATAAACATTTTGTAACGTGGTTAATATATATATATATATATATATATGCCACCATATAAAATAGCGCAGGAAAGGGAGAGGGCCGCATGTTTGACCCTGGCACATTTGCCTTGTATTCCCATGCCCTAAACAATGTGCCACCATAGTGAGTCGTGATAGGGATCGACGAGAGTTGGTTAAACTCTTGCAGCGAAGGTGCGGGGCTCCAAAAGGGCGCGTGGACCATGGCCCGCGACCCAAAAACTAACGTTATTTGGCCTATAAAAAACCACGTTTGGGGCTAATATAGGGAGGAGAAACCATATACATGACGCACATTTGCACGTATTCCAAGACTAAGCGTGGGAACAGTTATCAAGGAGGGTACATACATTAATGTGCACATATCCCGAGGCAAGAAAGTACAGTCAGTACATGTAGGGAAGAGGGTGTTCTCATTTTGTGTGCCAGAGGAGGTCTCAAGAAAATATATTTGAGTTTATACTCATTTTTCTCAGAATTTCGCAAGGAATTCAGTGGTGTTGTTTATTTCTGATTCTTTCTGACATAATTCTGAAGTGTTTCTAGATCACTTAATTGTAATCTTTTGAATACTTAATAGATCGTCCTTCCCATTGGAAGTGGCCCGGAGACGTAGACTAGGAGGGGTGGACTCTGTTATCAGTGGTGTCTTCTATTTCTGTTTTTTCTATTTGTTTTTATTTGCTTTATGAATGATCAAAAGCATTTAAAAATTTTGGTGTTAAGCTTGTTTTATGAGTATTTAACATGCAAATTCAAATGCAATTTTATGGTTAAAAAAGATCCTGAAATTTCAGATCAAGTTTGGTATCAAAGCAAGATAACCATGGAATTATGAGTTTATGTTAACAAGATCCAGGCTTCAGCATGGTGAAGGAGAAATTGAAGAGTTTGATCCAGATATTGGTCAAGAAGAGGATAAAATGTCTTCACCAAAAGGAGAACAAGCAGTTTCTTATATCCCATATGAATGGGAATTTCTGAAAGATTTCGCGAGAATGCAAACAATGGTAGAGGAGCTCTATCAAGATCGAAAGAGAGGTGAACAAGGAGGTCCATCTCATGCGGAAGGTAAAAAACAAGTAGGTGGTGAGGAACCTCCTAAATCCCCACCATCTTATCCATCTTATATCGATGGTTCTTTATCTTTACATTCTCCATTTGAAAATAAAAAAGGAAAAAATGACTTAAGGTGCCTCAATTAAAGCTAGATATTAAGTTTGAATTACCTATGTATAATGGAGAGCTTAATGTTGAAAAATTGGACAATTGGATCTGTTAAATTGAATTTTACTGTAGGATTCAAAATTTTACTGAAGATAACATTAAGATTCAGTTGGCTTCTCTCCGACTTGGAGGGACTGCTCTCATCTGGTGGGAGAGAAGATCTCAAGAGTATCTTACCACAAAAGGAAAAATCATCTCCTCTTGGTATGAGTTCACTTCAGCACTAAAAACAAATTATATCCATTAGCGTGTACGCAACAAGTTATGATGAATTAGGAGAATCTAAGGCAAGGTAAGGGACAAAGTGTACAAGATTACACACAAGAATTTCGAAAACGAGCATTGGTACTTGGTATACCTATCTATACCCAGGAAACTCTTCTCAAATATATAGGAGGATTACATAGTTATTTATGTCATATGATATTGATGTTTAATCCGACTAACCTTGATGAGGTGTGTGTTCGATCAACTCACATAGAGACAAAAGGGAATAATACCAAAGAGAAATTTTCCAATAAACCTTTCAAACCTAATGGAAACAAGTATAAAGGTGAGGGAAAAGGTAAACACACAGCTACTGTGAAAAAGGAAGGAGATAAACCTACCTGTACTCATTGTCAGAATAAAGGTCATGATGCTTCCAAATGTTGGAAACTTCATCCAGAGCTCAAGACTAAGAAGTTTCGGAATGAAGAAGACAAAAGGACTATGATTTGGGGTCAGAATCTGAGGATGAAACTAAGGTGGTTGATACAAGTATTCAAGGTAACATTCCTTATTTTTCTGTTTCAAGAAATGAACATGTCATTGATGAAAGAAAGAGTGAGTTATTTCATATTAGAGTAATATCCAAACATACAAAATAGTGGATCACAAGAAAACCTCGTTTCAGATGAAATTGTTAATAAATTACAATTGGAAACTAAGTTACACCCTAAGCCATATCCACTCGGATGGGTATTTGATAATGCATAATTACAAGTTATAAAATAGTGTAGACTTATGTTTGTCATCACTTCTGGATTTGTGGATGAGGTAGATCTAGATGTGGTTCCATTGGATATTTGTGGTATTGTGTTGGGTAGTCCATATCTGTATGATAGGAAGGATATGTTTTACAAGGAAGATAACAGATATCAGCTCACTAAAGATGGTACTGAATATATCATTCATGCACATCGCATGAAAACTAATCTTTCTTTAGTTTCTACAAATCAAATGAAGAGGTTAATTAATGCATGTAAGAACTTTGTTCCTATGATAGTAAAAGCAAAAGATGTTGAACAAATTTAATCCTTTAAAGGTTGTGATCCTAAAATTTAAAAGGACTTGATAAAGGTGGTATTTCATTATGATATTTTATTTCAAGAACCTAAAGGATTACCTCATAAAAGGGGGATTCGACACGAAATTCATTTACTCCAAGATGTGCCTCTTCATAATATTGGTAGGTACATGTCTTCAATTGTTGAGAATGCAAAGATAAAGAAACAGGTTCAAGAATTGATTGAGAGAAGAGCCATTTGACCAAGTTCTTCTCTGCATGGTTCACCAATTTTTTTGGTGCCAAAGAAAGATGGCACATGGCATATGTGCATTGATTACAGGGAACTAAGCAAAATTACAATAAAGAATAGGTATCCTCCTCCTCAAATTGATGGTCTTTTAGATTAGTTAAAAAATGCAATCTTTTTCACTAAGTTAGACTTACGAAGTGGCTATCATCAAATCCATATTCATGACAATAATATTTGGAAAAAAACTTCTAAAACCAAACAAGGATTGTATGAATTCATGGTAATGCCATTTGGGATTTGTAATGCACCCACAACATTTATGAGGGGGATGAATGATGTGTTTAGGCCCTTCATTGATGATTTTGTTATAGTATACTTAAATGGTATTATGATTTTCAATCAAACTTGGGAAGAGCATGTCGAGCATGTCAAGCATGTTAAACATGTATCGGATGTACTTGTAAGGGAAAAATTGTACCTAAAGATGTATAAATGTGAATTTGGAAAGACGTCTTTATTATTCCTAGGTTACATTGTAGGGGGTGGTAAATTGAAGATTGATCCCTTTAAAGTTGAGTTCATTGTAAACTGGCCTAGGGCCAAATAATGTAACATATGTAAGAAGCTTTTTGGGAGCATCCCAATATTGGAGGAAGTTCATTGCGAACTTCTCTTTCATAGCTTCTCCTTTACATGCTTTGACAAGCGTGAACAAAGTCTTTCAGTTGGAAGGAAAGGAACATAAATCATTCGACACACTGAAATAAAATAGCAGTACATCTCCAGTACTTGCACTGTCGTATCTACAACAACAATTTGAGATAGAATCCGATGCTAGTGTTTATGAAATGGGGGCAGTCTTAATGCAACATAAAAAAACAATATCATATCATTCTGAAACTTTCTCTAAAAAAATAATCAACTATCCAACCTGTGACAAAGAGTTATATGCATTAGTACAAAGTGTTAAAAGTGGAAACATTACCTAATGGGTAAAGAAACAATCATACATACTGATCATCAACCACTACAATATTTACAATAAAAAACTAAGATACAACAATCAAGACATTTCACATGGATGGGTTTTTTACAACAATTTCATTTGGTTATTAAGTATAAGAAAGGAATTCAGGACAAAGTTGCAGATATGCTATCTATTCCTCCAAAAAATGGCTCTATTGTCATTCAACAAAGTCCTTTACTTCATGCAAGTTATGTTGAACAATACACTAAGGATGAAGATTTCAAAGAAGTTTATGATTCACTAAGGCATGGCTATCAAAATGAAGAATTGAACTATCATATCAATGACAAGTTGTTGTATCATCTTGCTAAAATCTATATTCCATAAAGTGAAAGAGTGCATCTGATAAGAGAAACTCACACTTCTCTCATTTCAGGACATTTTGGAGTAGGTAAAACTGTAGCACAATTACAAAAGTTTGGCTATTGGCCTTGAATGAATGATTCAATGTACAAATATGTAAAAGGTTGTGTTATGTGTGCAACAAGTAAACCAAGTAAAAAAAAGTCAGGCTTGTACACTCCACTTCCAGTTCCTTCTCGTCCATGGGAAAGTGTTTCAATGGATTTTGTACGAGGTTTACCAATGTCTAGAAAAGGACATGACTATTTGTATGTTGTTGTGGATCGATTCAGTAAAATGTATATACTCGTGCCTTGTAAAACTAAGATCACAACTGAGATGACTACTACTTTGTTCTTTCAAAATGTATGGGTCCATTTTGGACTTCCTACTTCTATTATTTATGATCGAGATTGCCGATTTCTTGGAAAATTTTGGTCATGTTTATGGGAACTATTGCCGCCTTTCACACACCTGGGTCACGTGGCAGAAATCTTCAAGCCACTCGGTGTGTCCTTGGGGGCAAGTCTCAAGTCAAGGCTGTCACCTTGTTCTTGACTCCTCCGTTTAGGCTCAACTCCTAACGGAGCCAAGGGGGGTAGACCCTATTTAGTTACTAAGGATGATTACTTAGTGTGGTGATGTTAAACTGAATCAGTTACTTAGGAGTTCGAATATTTTAACTATAGACAATTGAAGATGACAAGATACGAAAATAAACGCACGAAAGCACAAAGCTGATAAACAATATATATATGAAGCAAAAATGACCAGTGCCTTAAAATGGAGTCAAATCAAAGAGATCAATGTGCTTGCATGTGCTTGGAGTGAATGTTTTGCGATTGCATCTTGGTATGTTTTAAGTTAAAATTGAAGTATGAATTGATTAAATTAGGCTAAGGGGGGACTCCAGATATACCCGAGAGTACTTGGAGTATGTCCAAAACTAAACCTTCACGGCTACCCACAAGGAATATGTGGGCTGAAATGGATTCTCTGGGGATATTGTTCATAACGCACCCGTTAGGGTGTGACAGAGATCGGCGCCCTGAGGTCACTTTTCAGAAGTTCCCGTTTCCTTTGGGTATTTTGCCACCGTAGAGGTTTGATCGAGGTGTTGGAATTTCACCTGATGGTTTGTCAATTGGGGAGGGTGAGTCCTAATTATGCTAGTCACCCAAGTGCTTTTGATACAGCTTGACTGATCGGATGAACTGCAGCCAAGTGCATAGCATACGCACTGGAGTCTTGTTGATTTTAGTAAGTTTTAAACTGGATGTTCTTGTTTAAAAGAAAAGCCTCCAAGAACCTCTTTCGATCCAAGTGGATCTCAATGGAATCGAGGAGGGGTAAATTTTATAGTTGCTTATAAAAAAAATGTAGAAGAAATAAAAAAGATACACAATTCAGATTTCTTAATTAATCCTACCACGAATCTCTTTCCCCTTTCGGGTCAATCGGGAAATTGTGGGGTAAGTATTACGATTACTTTGAAATGTGAGATATGGAGTATGGAATTCATAACAAGATCAAGTATACTACCCTGCAAATCAGATCAATTCTAGTAAAAATGAAATAAGCAGAAAACGACGAAAAGGGCACCGACGCGAATCCCCCCAGGGGGGATGGGGAATGGGCTCGAAAGAGCCTATTCCAAAAAATGATTTTATTACAGCGGTTACAATATCAAAGAACTGATAAATCAGAACTTTCTTGGTCCTTATACAGGCTGAAACCAATTCTTTATAATTTTGCAAAACAATTAAGATTTTTTTTTGTGAAAAGGGAGACCCCTGGGGGGATTTGAACGCTCCTGAGACCACTTCGGACAGCAGCTTCCATTTTTTTCTGTCAGACCTGATAAAGGACAATGAGAAAGTTAGAATAACATATGCCCAAAGGCACTTTAAGAGTACCTTTGGATCGGCCTACTTTATCTCAAAAATAATGCGGTTAAACTAGCTAAAACGATGAAAAAGGAACCAAGGAAAGCAAGCTTTCCTTGGGATCTTGGCTTACTGTTTGTGCAGCCAATTAAATTGCACTGATATTGCAGAATATTAAACTTATTGAACAGCAAATGAAACTACCTTAACAGCAAGCTATGAATTTTCACTAAATTGCTTGCGAAAATAAGGTACTTTTAGCTAGATCTCTTGAAATTGAACTTTAGGTGCAAAACAAAACTAAGATCTAGACTTTGGGAGGGATCTTACTGATTAGATCTATGTGTATTTTTCTTAGTGATATAGATCAGAGTAATAAGAAACCTTTTAAGTAACCGATTTGAGGAAAATTTTAGATTTTAAAGGAGAGAAAGGGGAAGAAAGGTGCTTGTTGTTGAAGGAGATATGCAAAGGAAACTTGTTAGTGGAATGCAGAGGGGCAATGTCTTCACAAAAATTTGTATGTGTAGTGGATTCAAACTAGATCCACAGCTCATCCAATCCTTAGATCCACAGCTTGTCCAGTCCTTGCTACCTGAAAGCTAAACACACAATCCTGCACAAAACTTCATGAGATCTGGATATATATATGAAAAAGAAACAAGGATTACATGCAAATAAACTTATTAAACATGTATAATAAAGATCTTCTAACATATATTCTATGAGATATAAGAAAAACAAGTAACCTTACTTGCCCAACTATACTCCTATTGATTCAGCTGAATCGTTCAAGCCAGACAGGGTTCAAATGCAGAAATTGAGAGAAAATCCGGCAACATCAATAGCCGTAAGACAATGCTTAATCCACACATATGAGAGCATTACACCATTTAGCCTCCAAAGCTTCTTTATTTCAACAATCGAAAGATTACAACAGTATTACAATGGCAAGCCCTTCAATCCAGCTCTCACTAGCTTGGAAGAGGGAGCCTCAAGCAGGATATATACAATTTACAGGCCATCCAGCCCAGGGGGGGCGCAATTCCTCATGGGATCAAGTGAAATCAACTAATGGAGAGTTCATCAATGCAGAACTGAGGCTGAACTGAGCCTACTTGTCAACCGGGGGCCTGATCTGGCTGACACATCAACCC
>LPNX010851107.1:0-55712 GCA_001517045.1 Pseudotsuga menziesii
GAAGGAAGGGAGTGGGAGGGCAGATGGAGGAGAGGGAGGAGAAGGAGGCAGAGGGAGCAGGAAGGGGAGGAGAGGGAGAAGGAGTAGTAGAAGGGGGAGGAGGAACAGTCGAGGTGGGAGGGCGAAGAGGGATAGGAGGAGGAGGAGGAGAAGTAGAAGGAGGAGGAGGGGGAGGGGGAGAGGGAACATAAACTAAATACTACCTATATCATCAACTATCTATCTATGTAACCTTCATAGATCACATATGGTTGCTAGAAGTGCAATTCCAGTTAGTAAAATATGCATTCGGTGATATTGCATAGTTACTCCTGTGATATTTAACTATTATTTCTCCTATGCGATCAACAAAAATATTTAAAAAAACCCTGTGATGCCACATGTGACCACCTCAACCTTCATGTCGCCCTGGCTCATCATTTTTTAAAGCCTAAATCTCTACTACTCAATGCATCGCAAGTCTTTGAGTTTATTCCTTCCTCTCTATATTTTTAGAGAAACAAAATTAATACTAAATTATACAACACATATTATTTACTAAATCTAATCCTAAGAAGACAACAAATATAGAGGTTTAAACTTGTTTCCATGATGATACCATTTCCATTATGTGTGTTTTTAAATTTTACTATATGCATTGTAGTTTTAATTATTTTTAATGTATAGTTTTAATTTTAACTCCCAACATACACCTCATAGCTACATTGATTAGTAATTTATCATGGATATTCTAGAGGAATAGTTCCTCACAATAGATCTTACAAGTTTGTGCAAAATGTATCTATTATGAAGTGTTTTGTTATTATTATAATTAATACTACAAGTGTAGCACACAAAATACTATAAGAAACTTAGAATGCATTAAAAAGAGCTCAAACAATAAATACCACACACAATGAATAGAAGAGGTCAACTTGCGATAGTAATAGCTTCCTCATACCAAATCCGAGTAAGATGACCTTTGCACCATTGGAAATCTCTCAAAGTCAAGTGGCATGTAAATAACACTAAGAAAGACAACCTACAAATATCAAGTTGAGGGAAAGAAAACCACTAAGAGAAGCAATACAACAACCATCCATCATCCTCCAACAAAATTAGAGCTATGAACCATATCACATAGCAAAGGAACTCAACCATGCACCTTCATCACTATCCATATCAAAGCCAGTAGGTTAGACAAAGAATGTAAAGCATAAAAGCAACCCCCAAAAAATACAACAAGTGAACCTTGTGCCACCATGGCATTTCCATTTTTACTAGTTAAACCATTGACCACTGAAATGTTGATGTTTTGAGCAAAATCAGAGATGCATGAACTTTAAAACTTTTATTGATCAATTTCATCACATATAAATCTCATAAATATATCAGCCACATAAATATATCAGTTACATATGAATCTCATAAATATATCATCCACATAAATCAACTCCATAAATCAATCAACCACGAGAGACGTGATATACCTTGGGAAAACCCTCCAAACACGAAGGATGAAAAACCCAACAATTCTTTGAGTATAATAGATATATTAGAAGAGAATGGTTTACAACAAATAATCATATTGTCTGATAAGAGATACCACCTTAGTTGTAGAGAAGATAGATCCAATGTCTAGCATATTAATAACAAGCCAAAAACCTAGCATGCAGAAGGTAGCGCATAGCATGATCAATAAACACATTGAGAGCACCACATAGTGCATTCACAAGGAGCAACTAACTAGAACTTCGTCCATGCAAACATTAGCGCCCTTCCTTTCCTCAATTATTTTTAACTGAATGTTCATTGTCTTGAATTGAATGTTAACTTACTTGAACTGAATGTTAACTAAATATGGACTGAAATCAAAGTTTAACTAACTATTGATCACTTGGTTAATACGCTAACTTAAGTGTCATCAGTGCTTCACTCTTGGTGCCATCTATGCACAATTTTTTTATTATTAACTTTTGCATGGATCTTTTTAGTTAACTGATGCATGTTGATTGATAAACATTAAGCTCTTGTTTACTTAACTCGTTACATTCATTGATAGTTCAACTGGAATGCTTTGACTGAGCCGTTGATTGAGGCATTCATATTTTACTGAAGCTTTATTACTTGAGTTCACTCAGACATTTGCATGTGCAATTCGAATTCTCTTTCTCTATGCTTTATCTCATTATCATTAAATAATTAATGCATGGTCCATATGTGTATTATTTATCCATATGATCATATCATACTCAAAATAATTATTCCCTACATACTAATCATCATATATATTACCCCAAAGCGATATAGTCATATGCTAAATTAATTCACTCTAGGGGTAGTTAAGCCCTAAAGGAGACTTATAGCGCTTAGTGACCATGACTATAAATATATCACATAGTATAACCACATCAACAAATGGAGGTCCATGGTCTTGATACAAAACAAGACTTCAATCTTTATACAACACAAGATCATCTCCACAATTGGAGATCCATTCTCATAGGGTACCTTTTATGAGAATACTTGACTTGATATTGCTCACAATTCTTAGCTTGATATTACTTACAAGATTTACAATACAACATCACCACCTCAGTCATATGAAAATACATAGGACTTGATATGACTCACAAGTCCGACTTTATACCACACAAGTATTGGAGAATGACTCCTGATGTTGTACAATCAACACTCCCTCTCAGCAAGGGAGACATTCTTTGCCTTATTAGGAATTTCTTCCATGCCAAGCTTATCTCAGAAATATCTTAAATTCGTCACTGACAACAACTTGTCCATACATTTGCAATCTGGTCATCAATATCTATGTACTGAAATTTTATTTTAAATGACCATGACTTCAATGAAGTAAGACTTCATCTCAATGTGTTTTATCATAACACATGGGTTTTTTTAGAAATCTTGTTTATTTACACCTAATAAGTATAGGATTCAATTCTATTGCTCTAGTAGGTAGCATTTGAAGCTACACTACTCCTTAGCAGGTAGTACTTTATGCAAAACACCTTTTTCTTTTGTAGTACTCTCTAACTTACACTTTGCTTTTGTAGTACTAGCCGCAATACACTCAACTTTTGTAGTACTTTTTGCAATACACATAGTGAACTCCAAGCTATATAATAGGTCTACTAAGTATTAAAATACAATAAAGAACCTATTCTAATGTACCTCAAAGGTACTCAAACATACACTTATCCACAAGCAGAAAAATACAACATGTATGCTAGGTACTTTAAGAGACCAACCAACTACTTATTCAAAGTAGCATCATCTAGATCCGATCGAGAATGTAGTTTCTCTAAACCAGAAACTATGGATTTCATATCCATCCTATGCAACACATTAAATGTGTAATTATCATGCAGAAAGAAAATCTTATCTTTTCTTTCAATTTTCAACATTTGTTGACTTCAAGAATCTTCTACCATATGAAGAAGTTCTTAGTGAGCTTACCATTATTTGTCATGTTCTTCAAGGCCTGATCACTTTCATTGTGATTTCATATCACAATACCCCACATAAAAAACTATATGGCTATCTAACCTCTCCAAGAGGTTTTAACTAATGTTTTAAAACTCGGAATGGGGAGTCAAACTGGTCGAGGGTCAACTTGAACCGTTATCGAAACTGGTAATGAACCAGAGTGGTTTGATTTCAATGAACCAGTCTATTGAAAAATACAAACAAAAATTACAATTTTTATAATGACAAATTATATTTAACATTCCAAGCTATGATTTCACCAATCTTTATCTTCAATTGTGATATGGAAACTCAATATCAAGTTTCAACACACATAGTATGGTGAATCGTGATTCAATCTTGATATGCATAATATCACAGGTTATGGAAGAATATTCTAGAGTTATATACTAAATTATGAATATTTCCAAAGGTTGCTTCCCTGGACATTTTTGGCAACTCAATTTGAATTTTGATTATTCTAAATTTCCAATAGCAGTCAATTGTAGGGATACACATGATTTTCTTATGCCAAAAGATCGACCAGATTCTATGCATTGTCCCAATGACAAAAGAGTGCCAGGAATAGAAGTATTGATTTCCTTTTAACTTCTTCTCTTTTCTAGAAATGGATACCCAATATGAGTGTCTCTCTCGTAACATTTGATTGTTGACTACATTGGAAATACAAAGAGAGTTTCAGGCCATGCATAGAGACTTGTCATTGACTGGTTGGTTAGTAATGGACTTGGTCAGTTAGGACCGATTAGGATCGGTTCAGTGTTTAGGTCACTCGGTTCGTAAAGAAACCGGTTCAGTCTGGGTTTTGTACCGATTTAAGGCCCCAGTTTAGTTGTCCGGTCGGACCAATCGGTTTTGGTTCTGGCTTGGGCGGTTTTTAAAACATTGGTTTTAACTATTCTTTGATAGTTTAGACTATAAATATTCTTGAGTATCCAATAGTTTCCAATACTTTGACTATTTCTGTGGTCAAGTTGATTTTATCATCAAGATATCACAACCCTTGGCAGCTCGAGTCATATACCATGACTAACTGGCAGGGACTTTATCTGTTTCCTCCTATGAAGGCGAATCAATACTCCCGATTCAACTGGAGGAGTTTTTTTGTACTATACCAAGCTTGTCCCGAATAGAGGCTTAGTAAGAATTCTCGAAATGATACTCATATGTGGATATGTACTATGTATCAGATACAGATGACTAGGAACCTTGTAAAGGTTTACTTCTTTTCATCATGCTCTATCTGGAGCAATATATGTGATCTTTCCTCGATCACTATACTAGTAATAATTCATATACCTTTGAATCTTTACTCCATTGTTCAAGACATGTTTGAGTCCACATACACTTCTATCAAGTAGATACCATAACACATGCTTTTCTTGTGCATGTCTATGTATGGACTGCAAAGCATATAATCGATCTTGGGGCATGTGACTAATTCAGATACATCTCAACTAACTTTGATATCTTCCAAATCTGATTTAAACTTCAGATTTATCTTCATATAGATGGCCATGGACTTTCAGTCCATCATCTTGAAACTCTTAAAGATCTCTGTTGCACATTTTCCTTAACTGAGGAAAATCATATATGGTGACTACCACACCTCTAATATCAAGAACCATAACAAGATTCTTGAATATTGCTCCGAGCTTCCTTCTAAATTATGAGCATCGTGCATATCTCCTTTTTACATGAGGTACATCAACTAGTTTCATTGGTTCTTCAGGAGCTAGCGAATCTAGATTATCCCTCTCACTATATGGATGTGAGAATCATAATTTGGGTCCTCCAACATGAAGACTCACACTCATCTATGTATGAATCTCTTCTTGACATAAGAATGTAAATAAGATAATTTAATTATCTTCAGGAGTCCTTACATTTCTCATAATAGAACTAGGAATCTATTCGTTCTTCTTCCTAAGAAACATAGGAACCTCCTAATTTGCTCTTTTTCAGGATCAACCATATGAATGACTCCATGTAATTCTCTTCTTGTAGGTTAGGCAATATTCTTTTCTCTACAAGAAAATTTATTCAAATGATTAATAACATTACATAACCAAGAAATGTAATCACATGAAAAATTTCAACATACTGATAATGGTTCACACAGTTATGTACGTAGACTAAATCAATGTTTTGGCATAACCCCCATTCATATCTTAGGTGATGTTTTGAAACCCTATATAATTCCTATATCAGTTCAAAATTCCATATCTTATGAAGGAAAAATGCAGCCCCATATTCATATCTCATGAAGCAAGCATGAAGCCCTCTATCTGACATATTATGACCAATCATGCAATTCAAAATTCAAAATTCCATTAACTTGAACTGAATGTTAACTTTACTTGAATTGAATGTTAACTGACTTGAATTGAATGTTAACTGAACTAGATCTTTAATTGGGTGTTGATCACTTAGTTAACAAGATAAATTAAGTGTCATCAGTGCTTCACTCTCAGTGCCATCCATGCACAAATTTTATTATTAACTTTTGCATGGATCTCTTTATTTAACTGATGCATGATGATTGATGAACATTAAGCTCTTGTTTACTTAACTGATTACATTCATTAATAGTTCATCTAATGCTTTGACAGAGGCGTTGATTTCATGGCATTCATATTTTACTAAAGGTTTATAACTTGATTTCACTCAGACATTTTCATTGGCAATTCGAATTCTCTTTCTCTATGGTTTATCTCATTATCAATAAATAATTAATGCATGGTACATATGTGTATTATTTATCCATATTATCATATCATACTGAGAATAATTATTCCATACATACTGATGATCATATATATTACCTTGGGCCATATAGTTATATGCTAAAGTAATTCAGTCTAGGGGTAGTTAAGCCCTAAAGGAGACTTACAGAAATATATCACATAGTATAACCACCACAAAAAATGGATGTCCATAATTTTGATACAACACAAGATTTCAATCTTGATGCAACACACGATCATCTCCACAATTAGAGATCCATTCTATTAGGGTACCTTCTATGAGAATACTTGACCTGATATTACTCACAAGTCTAGTCTTGATATTACCCATAAGACTTAGCTTGATATTACTCACAAGCTTCACAATACAACATCACCACCTCAATCATATGAGGATACATTGGACTTGATATGACTCACAAGTCTGACTTGATACCACACAAATCTTGGAGAATAACTCTTAATGCTATACAATCAACACAAAACATATAATGCTAGTTAGTCATGCAAAACCAACAAAACAAGGTAATAACAAGTGCAAGTAAATGAGCAATAAGAACAGATGGGAATGAGGCCATTGATATGCAAAAGCATGACCAAAACCACGTTGCAAATAAAACATCCGAACAAATCCAAAGCCATTCAACCATTCAATCGAGGATGCGGTTAAAGTACAAATAGTCTAGGTATCTTGTTTTTGAACACTATCTAGTTTTGAATTATGTTGTTGTTCAAGGTAGAAATGATTGAGCTAAGGTCTATGGTTTGTGGATTCTTATGTAAATAGTAGTGGATAAAACATTGAATCATCTACAGGCTTCTTGGGACTATAGAATATTGATAGATTTAGGAAATAACAAATGCAGAATTGAAAATATTATATCAACCCCAATTATGAATCAAGTTCTAACCTTGTTGTAGGTAAATCATAATTTCAATCAAATATGTTTTTTCCCACATTTGTAGATAATTCAATTCAAAAGTTGGTTAGTTATCTAAATATGTTATTTCTTTGTAGGAATAGAGCTTATCTTAGCAAGAGTTCAAATGAGGGGCCATATTTTCATTTTTGAATGATCTCTTTATTAATTTTGAAGATGGTAGGAGAAAAATTGTGAGATGTGTAGTTTATTTTTCTGATGTAGTTTGAATTTGCAGCACTGAAAGACATTAATTTTGAATATGTATTTAAAAGGTTGTCTTAAGGCAGTGAATAAATACTATATAAATGTAGTCATATCCAAGTAGAGAGACTGTTGGTGTTGTCTAGGAATATTATTTTTGCTTTTATGGCATTACAAGGAAGACTCATGTCTATTCTAATTTTACTCTTGAAATGTCGAATACAGAGATTATTTTTCTTGGAATCAATGGCCTGGATCAAGGATACAGAATGTGTGCCCATAGGTGAAACAAAATGCCTATATGCTCAATAAATAAATAAAACCCTAAATCACGTCAAAACTAGCACCTCGGTGACAAATGGAAACCCAAGAATTTCTCAAATGATAAAGTCCATACTTTAGACCAATAATAAGTTCAACAGAAGGGACAAGGGGTACTACTCTTCTAGGTAAGTCATCCACAAACCCCTCTCTATATGCCACACCCTACAATTATAAGGCTCAACACCAAATTCCACAAGGGTTACAACCTCCAAACCATAAGGTACTACACCATGCCACTTGCAAAAAAGTGTTGAAACCACAACACCAACCAAAACACACGAAGATACCAAGGAGGGTTAGATAAACAAGGTCCAAAGAAACAACCTAGGGACTCATAGAATGCAACAAGTAAGGGGAGGATCACATCAGAACAAACACAATCAACTAGGTTATGACCAAAGGGATTTTAATTAATTAAGGTCAAAAGGGATTATGAAAAAATCACAAAATAGGTCTCTAATTCACCAAGTCCAACTTAGAAATCAAACATACTACGTAAAGAAAAATTGAAAACATACGAGCACTACCATGTGAAGGTTGTTCATGAGCACTATACCTCTCTACAAAAAACTAGGTAAGGCGCATCATCATTGTGACATTCACAAACTAATTGTTATTGCTAGATTTTGTTTTCTATTTTTAGACTATATGCTTTATTTCCAAAAAATGTTTTTTTCTTATTTCTTTTAAGATTTTGAGTTTGGTTTTTGAAGTATTTTGATAGCAAGCATATTTTTATTTTTGATTTTATAATTTTCCTTTTAAATTGATTTTACTTAGTTGTTTTCATAAGTTTAATGGGCTTATTAGGTGTATATATTTCTGAAAGGTTGGAAAAATATACTATAAAGTTTAATCAAAGTTTGAATACATAATCTAACCCTTTGTTTTTAAGCCTTTTGTATAAAAAACATTGATCAGAGATTCTTGTAGCGCAAAAGCAAAAACCATGGACTAGAGCGTTACAAGAAAGTCATGGACTTTAAAAAAAATCGTATGTTTGCTCGTCAGTTTTCAAAATTGCAAATGATGCGAGTTATCACATCTATAAAAGGAGAATGATACGTGTATAAGATTTACTAATCATTTTGACAAGTGTTCAAGTTAAGACAAGGATGATTCAGGCAAGTTGCAGCTCTCCGGAATTTGGAAAATGGAGATCTTTTAAACAGTAATGATAGTGCACGATGGGAGTAATTCGAAGCTAGTTATGAATTCCTTGGATGTATGAGAGATTAGAGAGATCATGCTGATACCTGGCAGTCCGTGGTTGGAAGAGATTGTGAGGAAAGCAGTTACAGGTTTAGGGTTTGCAAAGTTAGTGACTGGCGCAGTCGTGGCAGTTGAAGACAGAGCTACGAAGGTTATTGGACACCTGGGAAGACAAGATAGCGTATTTTCAGCAACTGAAACCATTATTACGACATGTATGCAACCGATTGCTGACATCATTCACAAATTCAGGGTTGCATTAACAGAAGATTAGTTCATGGGTGTTGATTAAGAAATTGCAAGCTTGGGAACCCGATTTTGCTCAATTATTAGTTCATTATGTTAGTAGAATGTTTTTCAAATACTTATCAACTGTTTTAGAAAAAAATCATATCTATGGTTCTCAACCTCTAGTATACTGTTGAAATAAGATACATTTGAAATAATTTTGACTATTTTCTAAAGGAGAAACAATTAGGGTTCAGTATAGAAAATGAAGAGAAGTGGCAAGTCAAATAGGGCTAAGCCTTCAGACATGACATGGGCTAAAACCTTTCTCGACTATGCAAAATTGTTCCAAGAAGTAGGATGGTTTCAATATTTTGAAAAAAATGATGGTTATCATTCAGAAGTTTCCTCTGGATTCACTCAAGGATTAGAGAAAGACACAGTCATGTTTAATACCCTAAAAATTGAATTAACTAGAGAGTTGATAGAAGAAGCTACATGTATAGCTGATGAGGGTGAGTTTTGGTTCAAGAAAGTGCCTTTTGCTTTTAATTCAGAGAATTTCTTGTTGCCTAATGTTGTAGTAGATTGGGGTAAGGGGGTTCATATACAGAAGTTCAAGCCTGAATGGAGGGAGCCAATTAAGATTTTGCAGATTTATATAACCTGTGAGGGAAGATATGCCCATGTTTTTAAATATCACATTAGGTTTCTACATCACTTAAGTCAAGATTCAAAGATGAATCTTCCATTTTTCTTCCTAAAAAGCTTACAGAAGATGTCAAGTAGGGTAAGAGAACATCTGGATCACACTAAATAGTCTATTTTCCACCATGGATTGATAAAATTGATTATCAGTACTGTGCTCCAGAAAAAAGGTAAGACTTGGGATAACTTTTTGTTCTGGTCAGGGTTTCAAAGCAAAAAGGAAGACCAATAAAAAAGGAGACAGATAAATAAATCACACAGCCTTGTTAAAAAATTGAAGAAAGAAGTCATTATTGAAGCAGCAGAAGAGACTAATCAAGTGGAGTCTTAGACAGAGAAGCTTGAAGAGCCTATAGGTGAAGAAGATTGATGAAGATAATCACTTGGAATCTCAAGTGTAGAACTTAGAAGATGAAGCATAAATCATTGAAGATGACACAACAAATACTTTTGATGAAGATACGAACCAAGAAGAAGGTAAATGTGTTTTAGAACAGGAGTAGATTCCTACAGATGTACATGAAGAAAGAAGGGAGATCCCACTGCTGGATAAACCGAGGGTTGATAATACACAAAGCCCAAAAGAAGGTTTTGAAGAAAAGTTGGTCATAAAAGGAGTTAAAAGAGAAGTTGTTCATCTTGCGACTAAAAAACATCAAGGTAGATCTCTGAGTATGCTGAGATAAATAGGAGTAGGTTGGAGACCTAAAACTAGACCTAAGAACAAGTTGAGGTTAAATATGAATTTTTTTTTAAATCCCAAGCTAGCTCAAGTAAAAATTACAATATCATAATATTCCTCTTCTCAAGAGGATTTCGAAGAGGATCAAAGCCTGAATGTTAAAAAAATCAAGAGTAAGAAACATGATTCTTTGATGGTTGATTCATCTCCAGTAAGAAATAAAGTTCCAAAACAGTTAGAAGATATTGGAAAAAAGGAAAGTCTTAGCTCACAACAAGTTTATACTAGGAAACATCATTCAATAATGTTAGAATCATGTACATATAGGGGGAAGATTGCAGAGCCATAAATCCAGTGCAATTTTGAAGGTGTTAAATCTCCAAATGTTCCTGTAGTGACATAGGTTTTCAAGTATGAAGAGGATGATGAGGAAATTTCTTAAGAATTTGAATGTCCCTTGGTTATCAGAGGGAACTTCTTCATTCCAAGAAGGGAAATGTATAGATTCTGAGAATGAAAATCTTCGGAAAAGTGTCAAGCAGTACAAGTACCAAATAGACTTTCTGCATGAAAGAAATGAAGGATTAGTAATGGAAAATTGAAGATTAAGAGAATATCTTGAGGAAATTAACAGCCATTATCAAGAGTTGATTGTGGTTTCGAAGGAAGCATTGAAGAGGAAAAGGCAGACACAAAACCTATGTGCAAAACTGAAGCAGACTATCCAAGAAGTAACTCAACAAAATCAAGAGTTATCAAGGAGAGTTGAAGACCTAGACACTGAGTAGCAGAGAACCAAAAGAAAAACTCAAGCTTTAGAGGGAATAGCACTTTTGGCTAAGAAGTCACAATCATCTCCAGCTTTATATAGCCCTGATCAAATTGACCTATTGTCACCCTTTTCACTTGTAAAGGAAGAAAAACAAGATTCATCATGATTGACACCTACAATACCTGTTAGTATTTTTTAGATCTTTACTGATCCTCAGTCCTTCAAAAAGGAAAAAAACCTATCTCTTGGAAAAATTCCTTTGTTTCAGTTCAAAGTCAACGAGAGCCCTTTTCAGCCAAGTACCAGTCTAGTAAATAAGTCTTTGCTTGCAGCAAATCCTAGTAGTTTAACAATGGTAGCTCAAAAAACTCCATTAGATATGATGGATAGGATGGTGGCAGCTAGGTATGCTCCATTAGTTCTTACTCATCCCTTAAATGCTCTCCCTGGCGGGGATTATCAGAAATATTTACCAAGGTTCAATGGGCAGGGTGAGACAACAACCGAGGAGCACTGGGATGCATTTGTTAGCTATGCAGATAACCAAAACATTGAGGCAAAGGATGTGTGGATGAGAATGTTCGTACATAGTCTAGATGGAGAGGTTAGAAGGTGGTTCAGGGAACTACCAGCAAATTCAATTACTTTGATTGAGGAACTTCAAGATGTCTTCATAAGGCAGTGGGGTGATACCAAAGACCATACATAGTATATTACAGAGTTTGGAGCCCTAAGAAGGAATAAAGATGAAACCATAGCTGACTTTTCTAAGAGGTTTAACAAAATGTATGGTAGAATTCCTGTAGAAATCAAGCCCTCTGAAACTTCAGCGAAACTCACCTATGACAATGCCTTTGATCATGAGTTTTCTTTACATATGAGAGAAAGAAGACCTGTTAGTTTATTGAATATGCAAGAAGCAACATTAGAGGTAGAATCCAATATTATAGCCTCTAATATACTGAAGGTGAATTCAGATCAACAAGTTTATGACAGAAAAGGTAAAAAGGAGGCTGCTCCAGTAGTTTCAACATCACAATCAGCTGACAATAAAATTGATGAAATGGAAAAATTAGTAAAAAACCTAACAACAAAATTAAATAAATTGGAATTAGAGAAGAATTCTAATAGGCCTACTCAGGAAGGGGACAAAAACCCTAATAACCCTAATCAGTTTAGAAGACAATTTGTGACTCGGTTTATTCCTAGAGAGAGGAGGAATAATGATATACAAAGAGAAAGAATAGAAGCTAAAGATTAAAAGGTGCCACCCCCACTTCAAAACAATGTCACTGATGTAGCAACAGAAGAAGAAGATGGACAGTTTGAAGATAAAAATCTAGACATAAATCTTTTAGGTGACTTGCTGACTGAGCGTTTTGTAACTGAGGAATATTTTTTAAATTCTGAATATTATGATGCAAATGTTTTTCAGACATAAGATGATTTAAACCTCAAAGTAACAGATGATATATATCAGTCTGAACCTAAGAAGACACTAAATCTGAGGTCAAGACCAAAGTAGGTGGCTCAAAATGCTAGAAAGAAGGCAGTTCTTCCTCCTAAATAGCCATCCAGTCCAGCATTAGAAAAATGATAGAATCAGGATAATCCAGAAAAGCCTATTGAAGTTGAAGAAGTGAATAATAACATGCAGAATTTTAACTTTGAAAATGAATTGTGCAAAGTTAAAATCCCAATGCCTTTTACTGAATTGATAAAAAATCCATGTTATAAGAATTCAGTTTTAAAAATGATGGGTTCAGCAACCAGTCAAGTACCCTCAGACACAGTAAATTTACAGGAAGAAAATCCTAATTTTTTTATTGGATCTGCTTTGGTAGAGAAAACTGAAAATGACGCAAGTTCATCTCCACCTTTTTATATCACAGTAACCATTCATGATCAAATGATTCACAATTGTCTTTTGGATTCATGTGCATCTCACAATTTAATGCCAAAAGCAGTCATGGAAGCCTTGGGGTTAAACATAACAAAACCTTATCATGACTTGTATGCTTTTGATTCTAGAGCTATCAAGTGTTTGGGAGTAATAAAGGACATGGTGGTTAACTTAACAAAACTACAAATGAAGAGTGTTATTATGGATATAGTAGTGGAAGATATCACACCTAAATTTGGAATGCTTCTTTCTAAGTCTTGGGCTAAGAAAGTAGGGGGCACTTTACAGATGGAATTATCATATGCAATGATCCCTGTTTTTGGAGGTGAGAATAGGAGGTTGTATAGAGAGTTGCAGTTTGCTTACATTGTTACTGATGACAGGAATCCAACGAATCATCCATTATATGCTGTTGAAAAGGACTTGGGCTCACGTATGTTTCATTTCAGTGATGATAATACTAGTGGCATATTGCAGGTTAAAAAGAAATACCGGTCAAGCATTCTGTAGAACAGAAATATGAGTTGTGGCAAATTTATTTCGATGGCTCCTCATCCAAGGAGGGAGCAGGAGAAGGTATTCTATTGATTTCCCCTGATGGTGAATCAATAAGTTTGATGTATAAATTGGAGTTTGTAACCACAAACATTACAACAGAGTATGAGGCATTGTTGTTGGGTTTAAATGCTGCAAAAGACCTGGGCATTCAACAAATCTCTATTTATGGCGACTCCAAGTCGGTTGTTCAGCAAGTGAGGAACAACTATCAAGTAAAGCAAGATTTGTTGAAAGTGTACAAGAATGAAGTCTGGGACATGATAGATAATTTCTTTGTGGCATTGAATATCTCCTATATTCCTAGAGATCATAACCAGACTGGTGATTCACTTGCTCTAGCAGCTACACATTTCAAGATTCCTAAGACAACTCAGCTAAAGTATCCTATAGAAGTCAGGTACAGACCTTCAGTGCCTGATAACATCAAGCGATGGAGGGTTTTTGAGGATGATTTAGAGATTAAAATGTTTTTAGAGCTGACTGGTGAGTTCTATAATTCTTTAATTGATCAAGAGCAAGATGATGGGACTAAAGATACTGAGAGGTTTGCAGAAAATGAAATTGCTGGGCATAAAATCATTGAGCTGAAAAGTAATTTTATTCCCAAGGGTTTGGTACCCCTTGAGAGGATTTTTTCAAAGGATGACACCTGATTGAAACCAGCTATGCAGTCTTCAAAGGAGAATGTAATGGATTGTAACATTGGCACAAAGGAACATCCTAGGATAGTGAAGATCTCAAAGGCACTTTCAGTGGAGCAAAGAGAAAGGTACATTAAATTGTTGAAAGAATATGTTGATATTTTTGCTTGGTCATACGAAGATTTAAAAACTTGTGACACAAGTATTATTCAGCATAAAGTGCCTTTGAAGCCTAATGTAAAACCATTTAGACAGAAGCCGAGGATAATCAATCCTGCCTTATTTGCTGTTATAGAAAAAGAGGTTAAAAAATTATTGGATGCAAAAATCATTGTTCCTCTTAGACATTCTTCATGGGTAGAAAAATTAGTTCTTGTCAGAAAAAAGAATGGAGAAATAAGGTTGTGTGTAGACTTCCGTAATTTGAATAGGTCCTCATTAAAGGATAATTACCCATTACCAAAATTGAGCAGATTTTACAAAAAATGGTGGGTTCTCAAAGGATTTCAATGGTGGATGGATTTTCCAGGTATAACCAGATTGCAATGCATCCAGATGACTGAGAAAAGACAACTTTCACTACCCCATGGGGTACTTTCATGTATGATAAAATGCCATTTGGATTGATGAATGCTGGAGCCACCTTTCAAATGGCTATGGATATAGCCTTTGTTGGGGAGAAGGATAAGTTTGTTGTAATCTATTTGGATGATATTACACTATTCTCATAGTTCGATGAAGAACATCTAAAGCACCTAAAACAAACTATCTTGAAATGTAGAAAATATGGACTATCCCTTAATCGAAAAAAGTCACATTTTGTTGTGCAGGAGGGTAAGTTGTTAGGACATTTGGTTTCAGCTAATAGGATACGGATAGATCCAGAAAGGGTTAAAGCCATTTTGAAGATCAGTTTACCTAGAAGCAAGAAGGATGTGCAATCTTTTATTGGGAAAATAAATTTTCTGCATTGGTTTATACCAAATTTTGCTGAAACTATTAAACAAATAACAGCTATGTTGAATAAATATCAGGAAGTGAAATGGACAACAGATGATAGGAATTCATTGGAGAAGATAAAGTTGGCTCTTATAGAAGCACCGATGCTAGTGAGCCCTGATTTTTCAAAAGAAATTTTGACTTTTTCTTTTGCATCAAAGGATACATTAGCTGTTGTTTTGTTACAGAAGAATAATGATGGAATGGAACAACCAATTGCATTTTTCAGCAAGACTCTCAGGGAATTAGAGTTAAAGTACAGTAAATTGGAAAAGCAAGCTTATTCACTGGTAAAAGCATTAAAAATTTTAAGAATTTATGTTTTACATTCTAAGGTCATTGCTTATGTTCCCAATGCTGCCATTAAGGATATATTAACTCAACCTGATAGTGAAGAGAAAAGGGGAAAATGGATTGCTAAGATAATGGAATATGATGTGGACATCAAGCCTACTAAACTAGTGAAGGGTCAAGATTTAGCAAAATTGTTGGCTGATTCAAATTGTCAAGCTTTAGGCCATCATTTGATGGCAAAACAACCTATATAGGAAGAATTGCAAGCTGAGAAAGAGAAGGAAAAGATTATGGAGAAGTATGCAGAATCTACATGGTATGCAGACATTGTACATTTCCTATTGTATTTACAATGTCCTGAATATCTAGATAAAAAGGCAGCTAGGTCACTGTAGTTAAAAGATGCTAAATATTGTCTAATAGAACAACAACTGTTTTGGAAATATCTAGGAGGTATTTTGCTCATATGTTTAGATAAGCCAGGGATTGAGGAGGTAATCTCAGAATCCCATGAAGGTGATTGTGGGGGACATAAATACTGGAAGACTACTGCTTACAAAATCTTGAGGTCCGGATACTATTGGCCTTCCCTGTTCTCTAATGTATATCAGCAGGTAAAAGCTTGTTCCCCATGTCAAAATTTTTTTGGTAAGCAAAAGTTAGTGTCTTTACCATTGAATCCTATTGCAGTGAATGCTCTTTTTCAGCAGTGGGGCTTAGACTTTATAGGTGAGATAAATCCTTCTTCTTCAGGGAAGCATAAATGGATATTGACAGCTACAGATTTTTTCACCAAGTGGGCGAAGGCAATTCCCACAAGAAATGCAACAAACAAGGTGATAATTAGCTTTATTCAGGAAAATATTCTTAGCAGATTTGGATGTACCAAGAATTTATTGACTAATAATGATAACGCTTTTAAGTCTAAAGATATGGTGGCATTTTGTGAAGAAAATTGGATTGTTTTGAAACACTCAACACCTTATTACCCTCAGGGAAATGGGTTAGCTGAATCAACCAATAAAAGTATCATTCAGAGCATCAAGAAGTTGTTGAGTCAGAATAAGAGGTCATGGGACTCAATGCTGAAATATGCATTGTGGGCTGACAGGATAAAAATTAAAAAGGAAATTGGGACTTCTCCTTTTCAACTGGTATATGGCACTAATGTAGTGTTTCCATTTCAGCTTGGTATTCTAGTAATGAAACTTCTTCAAGACAGTCAAGAGGAACCCAATGATATTCAAAGGAGAGTTATGCACTAATTGAATTACAACAGAATTGTGAATCAGTGGAAGAAACGGCTCAGCTGTACATAAAGAAAATCAAAGAGAGGTTTGATAGGAAAATTAAAGAAAACAACTTTTTCAACAAGGATATGGTATTAAGATGGAATGATAGAAAGGAACAGAAGGGTAAACATGGTAAGTTTGATAATTTATGGTTTGGTCCTTTCATAGTGTCAAAAAGTTTGCAGAATAGTACTTTTATATTATAGACTTTGGATGGTGAGGAGTTGTCTAATCCAGTTAATGGACAACTCCTTAAGCATTTTTACAGACTTTGAAGGAAAAAGATTTGAATTTCATTGTATATACTGGTGTGTGAAAGATTGAATAAAGACTCCATAGCCCAATGGATGTTTTGCAGAGTAGCAGATAGGTTCATTTAAATGGCAGAAGGCACTGATCTACAGGTTCTTGAAGCCTCATAAGGAGGACTTCATCCCACAGCAGGAGCCATATGTTATAGCTAGATTTTGTTTTCTATTTTTAGACTATATGCTTTATTTTCAAAACATGGTTTTTCTTATTTCTTTTAAGATTTTGAGTTTGGTTTTTGAAGTATTTTGATAGGAAGCATATTTTTATTTTTGATTTTATAATTTTCCTTTTAAATTTATTTTACTTAGTTATTTTCATAAGTTTAATGGGCTTATTAGGTGTATATGTTTCTGAAAGGTTGGAAAAATATACTATAAGGTTTAGTCTAAGTTTGAATACATAATCTAACCCTTCGTTTTTAATCCTTTTGTATAAAAAAACATTGATCAGAGATTCCTGTAGCGCAAAAGCAGAAACCATGAACTAGAGTGCTACAAGAAAGTCATGGAATATAAAAAAAATCGTAAGTTTTCTTGTGAGTTTTCAAAATTGCAAATGATGTGAGTTATCACATATGTAAAAAGAGAATGATACATGTATAAGATTTACTAATAATTTTGACAAGTGTTCAAGTTAAGACAAGGATGATTCAGGCAAGTTGCAGCTGTCCAGAATTTGGAAAATCGAGATCTTTTAAACAGTAATGATAGTGCACGATGGGAGTAATTCGAAGCTAGTTATGAATTCCTTGGATGTATGAAAGCTTATAGAGAACGTGCTGATACCTGACAGTCCATGGTTGGAAGAGATTGTGAGGAAGGCGGTTACAGGTTTAGGGTTTGAAAAGTTAGTGACTAGTGCAGTCGTGGTAGTTGAAGACAGAGCTACGAAGGTTACTAGACACCTGGGAAGACAAGATCGCATATTTTCAGCAGCTGAAACCATTATTAAGACATGTATGCAACCGATTGCTGACATCATTCACAAATTTGGGTTTACATTAAATGAATATTAGTTCATGGGTGTTGATTAAGAAATTGCAAGCTTGGGAACCCGATTTTTCTCAATTATTAGTTCATTCTATTAGTGGAATGTTTTTTGAAATACCTATCAACTGTTTTAGAAAAAATTCCTATCTAGGGTTCTCAGCCTCTAGTCTACTGTTCAAATAAGATACTTTCGAAATAGTTTTGACTATTTTCTGAAGGAGAAATAATTAGGGTTCAGTACAGAAAATGAAGAGAAGTGCCAAGACAAATAGGGCTGAGCCTTCAGACATGACATGGGCTAAAACCTTTCCCAACTGTGCAAATTGTTTCAAGAAGGAGGCTAGTTTCAATATTTTGAAAAAATTGATGGTTATCATTCAGAAGTTTCCTATGGATTCAGCCAAGGATTAGAGAAAGACATAGTCATGTTTAATACCTTAAAAATTGAATTAACTGGAGAGTTTATAGCAGAAGCTACAGGCATAGCTGATGAGGGTGAGTTTTGGTTCAAGAAAGTGCCTTTTGCTTTTAATTCAGAGAATTTCTTGTTGCCTAATGTTGTAGTAGATTGGGGTAAGGGGGTTCATAAACAGAAGTTTAAGCCTGAATGGAGGGTGCCAATTAATATTTTGCAAAGTTATATAACCTGTGATGGAAGATATGCCTATGTTTTTAAATACCACATTAGGTTTCTATAGCACTTAAGTTAGGATTCAAAGATGAATCTTCCATTTTTCTTCTTAAAAATCTTACATAAGATGTCAAGTAGGGTAAGAGAACATCAGGATCACACTAAACAGTCTATTTTCCACCATGGATTGATAAAATTGATTATCAGTATTGTGCTCCAGAGAAAAGGTAAGACTTGGGATTACTTTTTGTTCTGGTCAGGGTTTCAAAGCGAAAAGGAATACCAATAAAAAAGGAGACAGATAAATAAATCACACAGCCTTGTTAAAAAATTGAAGAAAGAAGTCATTATTAAAGCAGTAGAAGAGACTAATCAAGTGGAGTCTTCGACAGAGAAGCTTGAAGAGCCTGTAGGTGGACAACAAAAGAAGATTGATGAAGATAATCACTTGGAATCTCAAGTGCAGAACTTAGAAGATGTAGCAGAAATCATTGAAGATGACATAGCAAATACTTTTTATGAAGATACGAACCAGGAAGAAGGTAAATGTGTTTTAGAACAAGAGAAGATTCCTACAGATGTACATGAAGAAAGAAGGAAGATCCCACTGCTGGATAAACTGAGGGTTGATAATACACAAAGCTCAAAAGAAGGTTTTGAAGAAAAGCTGGTCATAAAAGGAGTTAAAAGAGAATTTGTTCAGCTTGTCACTATAAAACATCAAGGGAAATCTCTGAGTATGCTGGGAGAAATAGGAGTAGGTTGGAGACCTAAAAATAGACCTAAGAACAAGTTGAGGTTAAATATGATTTTTTTTTAAAATCCCAAGCTAGCTCAATAAAAAATTACAATATCAGAAGATTCCTCTTCTCAAGAGGATTTCGAAGAGGATGAAAGCCTGAATGTTAAAAAAATAAAGAGTAAGAAACATGATTCTTTGATGGTTGATTCATATCCAGTAAGAAATAAAGTTCCAGAATGGTTAGAATATATTGGAAAAAAGGAAAATCTTAGCCCACAACAAGTTTATACTAGGAAACATCATTCAATAATGTTAGAATCATCTATAGATAAGGGGAAGATTGTAGAGCCATCAATCTAGTGCAATTTTGAAGGTGTTAAGTCTCTAGATGTTCCTGTAGTGACAGAGGTTCTCAAGTATGAAGAGGATGATGAGGAAATTTTTAAGAAGTTGAATGTCCCTTGGTTATCAGAGGGAACTTCTTCATTGCAAGAAGGGAAATGTATAGATTCTGAGAATGAAAATCTTCGGAAAAGTGTCAAGTAGTACAAGTACCAAATAGACTTTCTGCATGAAACAAATGAAGATTGATGAAGATAATCACTTGGAATATCAAGTGCAGAACTTAGAAGATGTAGCGGAAATCATTGAAGATGACATAGCAAATACTTTTTATGAAGATACGAACCAGGAAGAAGGTAAATGTGTTTTAGAACAAGAGAAGATTCCTACAGATGTACATGAAGAAAGGAGGGAGATCCCACTGCTGGATAAACTGAGGGTTGATAATACAAAAAGCTCAAAAGAAGGTTTTGAAGAAAAGCTGGTCATAAAAGGAGTTAAAAGAGAAGTTGTTCAGCTTGTCACTATAAAACATCAAGGGAAATCTCTGAGTATGCTGGGAGAAATAGGAGTAGGTTGGAGACCTAAAAATAGACCTAAGAACAAGTTGAGGTTAAATATGATTTTTTTTTAAATCCCAAGCTAGCTCAATAAAAAATTACAATATCAGAAGATTCCTCTTCTCAAGAGGATTTCAAAGAGGATGAAAGCCTGAATGTTAAAAAAATCAAGAGTAAGAAACATGATTCTTTGATGGTTGATTCATGTCCAGTAAGAAATAAAGTTCCAGAATGGTTAGAAGATATTGGAAAAAAGGAAACTCTTAGCCCACAACAAGTTTATACTAGGAAACATCATTCAATAATGTTAGAATCATGTATAGATAAGGGGAAGATTGTAGAGCCATCAATCCAGTGCAATTTTGAAGGTGTTAAATCTCTAGATGTTCCTGTAGTGACAGAGGTTCTCAAGTATGAAGAGGATGATGAGGAAATTTTTAAGAAGTTGAATGTCCCTTGGTTATCAGAGGGAACTTCTTCATTGCAAGAAGGGAAATGTATAGATTCTGAGAATGAAAATCTTCGGAAAAGTGTCAAGTAGTACAAGTACCAAATAGACTTTCTGCATGAAACAAATGAAGGATTAGTAATGGAAAATCGAATATTAAGAGAAGATCTTGAGGAAATTAATAGCCATTATCAAGAGTTGATTATTGTTTCGAAGGAAGCATTGAAGACGAAAAGGCAGACACAAAACCTATGTGCAGGACTGAAGAAAACTATCCAAGAAGTAACTTAGCAAACTCAAGAGTTATCAAGGAGAGTTGAAGACCTAGAAACTGAAGAGCAGAGAACCAGAAGAAAAACTCAGGCTTTAGAGGGAATAGGAATTTTGGCTGAGGCTACCAAATATCTTTAAAAGGCTATTGATGACAGGTGTCTTTAGTTAACTTTTGTAAAGATATTAGTTTGTTTCGAAAAACCTTTACTTTACTAGCTATTTTGATAGTCTGACCTAGAAGGTAGTTATTTAGTTAAATAACTGTTTTTTGATGTAAGTAAAATAAAAGAAAGAAATTAGAATGAGTAGAGGTTCGAATTTTTGTACAAGGGGAGGATTCCAAGCTACTGCATATAGAGCTAAGTTTAGAAACTCTTATGTATTCTTGATGACTGACTATGATATATATGCAAACTATAAGCCCATATTATTCTATCTACTGGTTTCATTTATGATTGGTGTAGTCACTCTGTTGACAAATTCATTTCTTGTTTGATGTTATTATTCATGGAATGCTTGTGAACTATGGGTGAAACTCAGTATTCTGCTTATGTTGTTTCTGGTTTATATTTCATATATTATGCATCTCAGTCCTTCACAGTTACATGATTTAGTTTTTGTCTTATCTTGATGAGATTTTACCCTCTTCTTAACAAACTGTAAAACCAAAACCCTAAAAACCTATTTTACTTAGTTTTTATTTTTGAGATTGTGTTAGCTTGTTCTTTAGTAGTTTGAGAACAATTTCTAGCACTAACACTAACTAAACCATGGTGCATAACATGTGGCATGAAATAAATATGGCAAGACCCTCACAGTGTCACAATTACCTTATGCCAAGTAAAGCAAAAAGATAACAAGTGTTGTTACGATGTCAATATTTAAAGGATGTTGAAATCATGAAGAAAATAGCAACACATTAACAATACATTAAAAATGAATCATAATGTTTCCAAATCAATAATGCACGAGAATGATAATCAAATATCGTCACACATAAAATGTATAAACTATCTCTTCAGCCCTTGGTGGAAACACAAAGCTACTACTCAGACAAGGTGTTATTGACAATCCTATGAAAACCTTATACCTCTAAGAAACTAGGTGGTGGAACCCTCTTCAAGTTTTAAGTAAGAACCATGAGCAAAGAGGAATTATATATCAAAACATTGGGTATCAAAATGCTACAAAAATGAGGTCAACAAATTCCACATATTAAAAAATATCATAATGTACATTAGGTTTCACATTGGTGAAATAAACATCCTGTGTCAAATAACAAATCTCTAGACTAACCAATCATTATGTAACAAAATGTAACAATATTGTAGAACTATAATAAATCAATTAGATCATAAGTTGTCTTGTTCTCAGTTTCCGTTGATAAAAATAGGGAATAATTCCCCTCATTCACACCCCACACATACACAATATTTCTAACTAGATAATGTGAAAAGATAATACAACTTACTGATGATGGAAAAATAAAGTAAAATTTCCTTGGTTAAAAAAGGTTACCACAAGTTGTCCATGAAAGTTGGGATCATGAGGAAACTCTGATGCAATCATCCTAAACAAGAAATATGTATCATTGTAAGAAATGGTACTCTAGAAGACCCAAATACTCTATTACTTTCATTCCATAACTTGTAGATATAATTGTTGTCAATAAATTATTACAAGATGAGAAAGAAATTTCTAATCAAACTATGTTGTTGATAACTTTGGAAATTATTTACCTGCATATTCGATGTCCAAGTCAAGTACTAAAATTATTTAGTATAATATCTTGTTGGTCGCTTATTGGCCTACCATGATTCTATACACAGAAAAGAAGACATGCTTCAGTTTACTTATAGTTAATAAGCAAACATGACCCCCACACAACAAAATTTCATAAACCACTAGTATATGGAAAATAGAGGTAAAACAAATTTATTGAGAATTTACTTCACAAGTCACCTATTAAAAGAGTGATAATCATCACATGGTTATAGTGAAAACTCCAAGGTTAGTGCAACAACTAGTTAAGAAGAAATTGACAAGTTAAAAGTGAACATGCGATTTCAATATTTTTCTTATCGAATCTCTCTTAATCCACTAACTATCCCTTGTGCTAGTTAGAAGCAGGTGTCAGGAACTATAACACATAGTTAACATGTAATGTAGTGAAAGGAAGTAAGTCTTGGTGAACCTATTATGGTTAAAGAACCCAATGTTGTATAGGTCTGTCTGTCAGTGCACTTTCAAAGGGACATTACTAGACAAGATCTTGGAATTGACATTTTCCATTTTCTTGACTTGACTATTGTGACTGAACAAACATTGTTCATGCATTAAGTAAAACACCCTATATTTGGCCAGCCTTGTTGTAATTTGTCATAAATCTATGGTATTGATCTATGAGTGGTTCAAAGTGCATCTTTGAGGTTTGTCATTGATCCATAGAAACCTGAAAAACAAAGCGGATATGAACCTAAGAATGTCTTGGTCCATCTATGAGAAAAATCACTGGAGGAGATGATCAGACAAGATCTTGGGATGGAAATTTCCATTCCTAGACCTAATTTCTATGTCTCATTTTTCTATCTCCAAGTGTTATCTAAAATACCCCATTTGTGGCCAGCCATGCCAAAATCTATGAAGAATCTATGATACCGATTATCAATTCAAATCGTATCTAGCCATCCTTGCTGGAATTTGTTAAAAATATATGAAATTGGTCTATCAGTGTTTCAAATTCCATCTTTAAGGTTCTTGGTTGATCCATGGGCACTCCTCACCCCTGTAGACCTCATTTGTCGATACAAGGTGAGCAAGGTTTTCTCAATGCTATGTGGAAGACAAAGGATTGCAACGATTAGCATGGGTTGCTAAATAATGCTCTAGAAATGAAAGATATTGAATTCTAGTATGTTTTCGGTGAAAACAAACAAAAAAAGATCCCTAAAACGAATTGAAAATGAGCTCTAAAAAGAAAAACATGGTATATTCACATAAGAAATGTGAATTCCATTATCTACCATCCTTATTTGTCGTATTTTTCCAGAAATTGAATCATGAAGCATAAAAATAGAAGGAATTTCCATGTGAATTAGAACTCCTATTCGAAAGTTCAATTCTTGTGGCGTAACAACGAAAGTGTGGCGAGTCATGTCTGAAATTAGGAGACGAATTATGCATTCATGGTGGTAAACCCCAACCTTCTTTGTTATTTTCTTTACCTCCTTCTTCTAGGATGTTGGAGTAGTTTCATATTCTGTCTCTAGACCAGAGGTGAAAAATCACCTTCTTGTTGTAAAAGACAGAGTATATAGAAAAAATAAAAATAAAAACTTTTGATTATTTTTGAAGATCACTATGAAGAAGTAAAAGATAGACTGTGAAATAGCACTCTGAACCATGGATAATTTTAGGGGCGAAATTTAGCCCATGGGCTATTTTTAGGGGGGTTTCTCAAAAAAAAGATTCACCATTTTGCAATTTTTGATGCCCTGTTTCGCCCAATTTTGATGGGGTAAATTTTTTTCACCCTAAGATTCACCAAATTATTATATAAACGATATAAAATCCTTGGAAATTAAAATATTTTTTGAAAAATATTGCCAAACATTTTATAGTTGGTGTTTTAAGAATTGGTAAGATTCACCAACATTTATACACTTTTAAGTAAGTATGGTTCCTTAAAATCATCCCTGCTCTGAACAAAGAAATAATTTGTCCAAAAACCATCTAGTTAACCCTAGATTAAGAAATTAAATTTTTCTTAGAAGAAACAGAAGAAACCCTAGATTAAGAACTTACATTTCATCTAGACAACATGGCAGATCCATTGTGAAATTTGTATTGGAATTCAAGCATAACTATCCAAAGTGTCACCAATGGCCTCATGGTCGTTCCTATTTGTTCGACGATTTCCGATTTGGTCATAGAATAGAAAAAATAAAGTTTCCCCCTTTTTTTTTTCCCTCCACGAATATTTAAATTTGTTAATATTATTATAGTATATATTAATATAATATAATATAATATATTCATATATTAAAAATATATTATATATAATAATATTAACATTTTATAATAATGAATCATTAGATTTGATTTCGTCTATGTTATGCCATGGAATCAACAATGGAAAATTGTAATTTTAAGCAAATTTTAACACTGCAGATAGAGACCCCCTAGTTCTAAAATTTAATTTACAATTTAGACAATTTAGTAAATTTTAACAATTTTCGTCATTTTCTATTTGTGTCACTTATTATCTAGTCATAATTTTTATATGATGACTAAACTAGTCTTTTTTAGTTGAGTTGCTCAAATTGAGTCATATTTAGCTTAAAAACACTCTTGTGACTAACTTTTTTATTCATGTAGTCATTTATCCCCCATTTTCTACTAGTGTACACATAAGGTTAATGCGGATGGAGGAGAGGTAGTTGAAGGCATTGAAGGCTTTCATTATACAAAGATCATGTCCTGAGGGTTCTATCTTCTACCCAACTGGGGACAAAAATGTTGTTGTACAACTTAAAAGCAACATATAGTATCTTGCACATGTGTTTCTTGGCACTACTGAGGTAACTAACCATCAAGTCCCCCATAAACAGACAATGAAAATAGATTTATTCTATGATTAATGATAATGTACATTTATCTTTCCCACTAATTGCAGGTCACTCAAAGAAAATTTATTTTTAGGTGATAACATCCTCCCAGACTATTGTGAAGAGGCAAAGAAACTGTTTAAAAAGTTGGGTGTTCAATACACATCATATCACACTTATCTGAAAGATTATATTTTATATAGTGGCAAATATGCAGACAAAGAGATATGTCCTAAATTTGGGCATGATAAGTACTAGATATAAAAAATGGTAAGGCATGTGGTCCTTCTCATAATCTATTGAGGCACATGCCTATAATCCCAAGGATTGAAAGGATTTTTCATTGCAAAGAATTATCCATGTTACAGGGGTGGCATGCCTCACATGGAAGTGAGCCAAGAGTTATATGGATTCCTACAGATTCAATAACCATGCAACATATATGGGATACATGGCTTGATAAATTCAATGATGAAGTACAAATCTTTCAATGAGAATATCCATGGATGAAGTTAAACCTTATTCCCTCAAAAATACCAATTATTTTATTTGGCCAATGGTAGTGATTAATAACAATATCCTTCTTGGTTTTCTGTGAAGAATGAACATCTTATGTTGACTCTTATAGTTCCTAGTAGAATACAAGTGAAGAATATGGATGCCTACCTCCAACTATTGATTGAAGAATTTAAGGAATTATGGGAAGGGATACATGTCTACAATGTATTAGACTCATCTTGGTGGAGAGGTTGTACATTGTATGGAATATGTGCATATACCACACTTGATTATCCAAGACTAAGAGTTTTCTATGGTAATCATGTTGATATACCACGCTTGATTATCTAGGACTAAGAGTTTCCTATGGTAAGCATGTTGATTGATAATGTTATTTGACAAACTTAATTTGGGTTAACTTCCTTCTTTTGGGATAATGTGTTCCAAACACAATACATTGCAGGTCTTGTAACAAAAGGGTATCAGGGATGTAAATGTTGAGGAACTTCAATAAAATATAGGTGGTTCAACTACTTACCAAATATGGTGTATGATTTTTCAAGGTGTCCCCCCCAGAATATCACCTTATAGAAGAGAAAGATATTATTTCAATGGTAAACCATATAGAACCCATGGACCTAAAATAATGGTATCGACACATAATATTAGGGAATACGACACATATAAGTAGAAGAAAATTGCAGAATTGTTCAATTCAAATGGGGAACCATGTTTAATGATATTGAAGTTTTTGACACCTATGTTAATAAAATGCCTATCGGGATGAAAATAAATTTTTTGTTGTATGATCTTCCATAATGGAATCATCTTAATATTTCCCACTTACTAAATCATAGCATATTAAACAAATGGTTCATATTCTATATGGAGGCACATATCAATGAAAAAAATTGACGCATTGGTTGTGAGGAGAGATCTTATTTCTTCAATTACTAAAAAGAAACATTGCCAAGAAAATAAAGTAGAGGATATGAAAGAACCTCTTGGTCTTTTAAACTTAGGTGATGTCCTGTGGATTTTGAAGAAATATGATATTTCTTTGGAAAAAGATTTTATATTGAGCTTGAAGGCACCTTCATTATATGGGCCAAATTTACGACACTGCTTCAAATTAGAAGAAGAATTGTTGGGGTTGAAATCACATGTCCATTTGATCCTTCTAAGGTTATGTATGCAAATTACATGCTTATTTTTTGTAGTGTAGGTTATAATATGGTTTGCATTCACAAAATTTTTTCAATTAATTTCGTACGTGTTTATTTTGTAGTGTCATTATCCTTTACTCGCGCGTGGTTGTATGAACCATGACTTCCACTAGGACCTACGATGAGACATATCTAACTTGTATGCATTTAGTTGTTGGATTACATCAAAGGAGATCCCCATGGCTATCATTCCATTGTGGCATTGATATATTAATGATATTGTTTGTATGTTTGAAAATGACCCGACCACAAGTTTCAAGGTCTTACATGTTCATCTTATAATTCTCCAAGATGATAAGGTTGAATTAGTTGGGGTGGTGTCTTGGCAATGGATGTTATTCTTAGAGAGGTTCATGAAAAATTTGAAAGGGTTTGTTAGACAAAGGGAAAAAATCGAGGGGTCTATGGTAGAGGGGTACATAGTATATGAGTCATTCTATGACGCTAGTGAATACATCAAGCAAATATACAAAACACTAGACAAAGTGGTTTGGAATGACCAAAGGGATGAGGATTAAAGGAAAGGGGATCTATTCCAAATGAACAAAACAAGGCACATGATAAAGAGTAATTCACTTATATTTGGTCAATTTTCTACAGAGTAACTATTTACACTGAACTCGATAATCTAAATTTGATCTCGCACTAGTCATTTAGTTTCATGAATACATCAATAGATGCATAAATTGTTTCGATCATTAATTTTTTGGTTTTTACAATGCATAGGCAATACAATCATAGTCATGTTGTATGAAGAGAAGAAAGGAAATATGATAGTGGAAATAAAGAATTCAAATGATTGAAAGGTAGAAGCATGCCTTATCCTGATCTTTTAAAAGAAAATATGACAATGATTTATTGCAATAGTTTAGTGTTTGGCCATATTAGAGAGAAATATAGAACATTCAGTCATTACCCATGTGGTGAAGAGGATGCACTAAACATAGGGATTAGGTGCAATAACTCTATAATAATCTCTTTGTGTATTTTGTTCATTTTATAATGCATGTTTTCATTACATGTATTAGTTTTTATTAATTCTCAGCTTATCAAACATATGACAACGTCCATTCTTTGCATTTTTTTAGGTGCATTTATTCTCATATATGTGGGCATATAGACACCAGTTTTGCACTGAGGATATTGATGATGGACTTGTCACATTTGAATGTGGAGTGGAGGACAAGTTTGACAAATTTAGTCATGCTAGCCATCATGATCATAACATACTCGGAGGGGAAGCCAAGTCACATAAAAAATATACAAGAGATAATGCAAATGGACTTCTCATCTTTCCAATGTGTTAATTTTAGGTGAAAGTGGTGGGATACTTTCAACTAGAATAATGTAAAGGGACATTTGTAACATCTCGATCCCTCAATACGACTCATGAGAGGGGACATTAACTGATTCATTTTGTTATAACTAGATCTTGTTCTTAGTTTATCTGTTCTTTTTTGTCCTAATTTTCAATTGTTGGTTTAAAATGATTTTACATTTTATGTTGATTTTAAGAATTTTGGACAATCAATAATTTTGGTTGGATTTAATGCTTTTAATGGTTGAATTATTTAATTATTTTAGTTTTAAGGTTTGTATTTTGGGCTTATTAGTTAATATGTACATTTTTAAGCTTTCAAAAACTTATAATAAAAGTTTATTCCAAGTTTTGATTTATAATCTAACTCTCATTTTTGAGTCCTTTGTCAAATATTTTCATGAGAAGATTCCTGTAGCAGCTCTGTTTTCCTGTTTTTTCCATTGTCATTGGGAGCAGATTACGAGGATATGAAAATGAATTCAAGAAAACCAAAAGAGGTTTTTGTCCAAAATAGAATCCTTCACAAAAAAATCTCTCAGTTTTGTAACAGCTATTACCATTTGAGATATTCAAATTCATCTTTGTGGCCTATTTTTAGGGTTTGAATTATTTAATAATTTCCTGTTTTAGTCACAAATTTGCAGCACGTATTCCGATCAATTGAAGAGGAATTTTGAAAAACCAAGAGAGGTTTTTGTTCATAACATACTCATTTAAAAACAACTCTCTCAGTGTTTGCACATGTGTCTCGGATTGAGAGATATGAAGGAGTCTTTGAGACCCAAATTTCCCCAAATCCGATTTGCTATTTTTGGGTTAATTGTCTTTAAATATTTTGAGTTATCATGTAATTAATTGATGTAACTATTTCAAATTTCAACCTAGAAGGTATTTATGGAACTACTTTACTTTTGTAATGATAAAAGGAAGACAAACATACAGTTTTGGTGAGGATTTTTCACTCAAGGAGAGGCTTTTGGAGCTTTGATTTCTCAAGCTAGCACTTATAACTCTTATGTAAGTGGATGACTGTTATTGATTATATATAAACTGATAAGCCCTTTTACCTGTCATTCTTTTTCATTTTTGATCTGGTTGATTGCTCAATCTATAATTTCATTTCTTGTTTAAAGGTTTATTCATGTAAATGCTTGTAGCCTGTGGGTGGAATTAGTATTTCATGTGTAATGTTTATGGCTTATTGGGATGTGTTTGATCCCTAGTTTATCCAACTTGCATGATTAAGTTCTGTATTAGCTTGTTGTTGTTTATTTCCTCCTTGATTGATGAAGTTTTCAACCAAAACCATAAACCAAAACCCTAGAAACTTGTTTTACTTAATTTTATTTTATGAGATTGTGTTGGCTTGTTCTTTAGTAATCTGAGAACAATTTCTGGCACTAACATCTTTGGCACCGTTGCCAGGGACGAAGCTAAAGTATATCTTCCCTGGGATATCATTATTCATCTGATTTTGAGAGGTGAACAAAGTCAGAAAATCTTTTAGACTACAATTTTTCACCGACGACTCCACGATTAAAGATTCCACTATAAGAAGAATTTTGTTGACATAAAAATGAAGAAGCAAAATGGAAAGACTGGGTATCAGCTTGTTACTTTACTCCATGAGGTTTTGTTCTTATTCATCAGTTCTTTCCTATCTTTCTCATTGCATGTCCACATTGCATGTCAAAATAATTATTTTTTGTTTTGTCTATTCCGATGCTCATAAACCTTCAAGTACATATCCCTCTTTGGAAGAATAAAATCTGCATTCTTCTTGTTTTATTGATGTTGATCATATTCCTTCATTTGAAATACATGTGCAGCATGATATACATATACCCATATCTCTTGAAGCTGATTATTTTGGTCATCTTGTAGAGAATAAAGCTAATATATTACCTTCTACCATCACTGTTGAAACTTGTGAACATCTTGTTGAACCTCATTTTCAACTCACAAATTTTCAGTCTAGACTCAGACAAAAAATGTTTAAACCTCTTAGGCTGCCATCTCTCTTACATCCTTACCCTTCCTACTTTGTTGAATATCTTCCCCATTTTACTGGAAAAGACCATATTACAGCAGAGAAGCATTTAGAATCTTTTCATAATTTCATTGATAATTTTGAAATCATGCATGAGGATGTTGTCATGAGGTGATTTTCGAAATCCTTTGTTGGAGATGCTGGGTTTTGGTTTCGAAATTTAAACACTGATTCAATTGGATCATGGGAAGAGTTACATGATGTATTTTTGAAGTATTGGGGTAAGAATAAATCTTATGATCAATTTCTTTCCAAATTTTATGGTTTGAAAAGAGAGAATGATGAGCCAATTACTAAATTTAATTGGAGGTTTCAAAGTTTTTATATCGGTATGCCTCCAGAGATTAGAGCTTTGGAAAAACTTGCTATGGTATATTATGTTATGGCTCAACATTCAGATCTTGTCTTTTTCCTGTTAGAAAGGAAATCATCATCTTTAAGACAGTTGTTTGAGGATGCAAAAGGAGTGGAGGAGAACATTCGATCTTGTAAAATGCTTCGAGATCAGGCTCATGTTGAAGATATACAAGCTTATGAACATGAAGAAGAACGTAGGTATCATTCAAATTTAAGACAGTTTTCTTCATCATTTTCAGATTTTCATATGAACAAGGATATAAATGATGCTTGTGTTGATTCTTCATATCAGTTTGCTGACTTTTTTTATGATAATATACTTTTAGTGGATTATAGTAGAAATTTCTTAGTTCCTGCTATGAGATTATCATGTTATGAAGAAGAAGTTGTTGCTCTTCAACCTCTTACTATTGATATAAGAAATAAGTTGCCATTCTTGACTTATGGTCACTTTCAAAATTTTATTTGTTCAAGTTTTAATCAAGGTTTTTATTTAAAGGTTGAGAAGCAGTTTGAAAAGCCCTTGGTTTTCATTCTTGATCCAAAGTTTAAAAATAACAGCAATGGAGAGGAAGAGAATGCTTCACTTTATGATGAATATAATGAAGACATTAAAGTTTTAAATTAGAAATTTCATGATCCCGTGGCTTCTTGGATGGAGTTGTATTTTTCAAAGGTTTCTAATGCTCCAACTTTTGGCATACTTCCTATTTCCAATCATATGTATCAGCTTCCTATAGACTCTTTATTGGATTTATCACATATTTTGTGGGTTTTCTCAAACAGTAGCATGCATGGAATTATGATTCTCAGTCAAATGGTTTCTTGGCTTCACTAGAAGTATGATTACACTTGATTGGGTTGTTTCCTCTGATTAGAAGTAGGAGTAAATAATAGAATAAACTCGCTATACAACCATGTAGATTCTTTTCAGTATGCTGGTTTGTAGCAGTATTTTGTCATTTCAGAGGTATGTGTTCAGAGTTTGAGAAACTTGCAGAGATTTGGTAAATGACTCCATCACCCAATGAATAAGGCACAAGGTCTACAGGTTCTTGAAGCCTCACAAGGAGGACTTCATCCCACAGCAAGAGCCAGAATTTATAACTAGATCTTGTTCTTCGTTTATCTGTTCTTTTTTTTCCTAATTTTCAACGGTTGGTTTAAAATGATTTTACATTTTATGTTGATTTTAAGAATTTTGGACAATCAATAATTTTGGTTGGATTTAATGCTTTTAATGGTTGAATTATTTGATTATTTTAGTTTTAAGGTTTGTCTTTTGGGCTTATTAGTTAATATGTACATCTTTAAGCTTTCAAAAACCTATAATAAAAGTTTATTCTAAGTTTTGATTTATAATCTAACTCTCATTTTTTAGTCATTTGTCAAATATTTTCATGAGGAGATTCCTGTAGTAGCTCTATTTTCCAGTTTTTTCCATTGTCATTGGGAGCATATTACGAGGATATGGAAATGAATTCAGGAAAACAAAAATAGGTTTTTGTCCAAAATAGAATCATTCACAAAAATGTCTCTCAGTTTTGCAACATCTGTTATCATTTGAGAGATTCGAATTCATCTTTGTGGCCTATTTTCAGGGTTTGAATTATTTAATAATTTCTTGTTTTAGTCACAAATTTGCAGCACGTATTCCGATCAATTGAAGAGGAATTTTGAAACACCAAGAGAGGTTTTTGTTTATAACATACTCATTTAAAAAATCCTCTCTCGGTGTTTGCACAGGTGTCTTGGATCGAGAGATATGAAGGCGTATTTGAGACCCAAATTTTCAGAAATTCGTCAAATTTCCCCAAATCCGATTTGCTATTTTTTGATTAATTGTCTTTAAATATTTTGAGTTATCATGTAACTAATTGATGTAACTATTTCAAATTTAAACCTAGAATGTATTTATGGAACTACTTTACTTTTGTAATGATTAAAGGAAGACAAACATACAGTTTTGGTGAGGATTTTTCACTCAAGGAGAGGCTTTTGGAGCTTTGATTTCTCAAGCTAGCACTTATAACTCTTATGTAAGTGGATGACTATTATTGATTATATATAAATTGATAAGCCCTTTTAGCTATCATGCTTTTTAATTTCTGATCTGGTTGATTGCTCAGTCTACAATTTCATTTCTTGTTTAAAGGTTTATTCATGTAAATGTTTGTAGCCTGTGGGTGGAATTAGTATTTCATGTGTAATGTTTATGGCTTATTGGGATGTGTTTGATCCCCAATTTATCCAACTTGCATGATTCAGTTCTGTATTAGCTTGTTGTTGTTTATTTCCTCCTTGATTGATGAAGTTTTCAACCAAAACCATAAACCAAAACCCTAAAAACCTGTTTTACTTAATTTTATTTTATAAGATTGTTTTGGCTTGTTCTTTAGTAGTCTGAGAACAATTTCTGGCACTAACACATTCTCTCAAAATTTCTCCCCATATCCATAATTACAAATTTATAACATCTAAATGCATGTGCATACATAATAAAATTACACAGTGGAAATAATTCAATCATAACACACATAACATGAGTCTTTCATGCATAACTATCACATGGATAAAAATAAAAATAATTGCAAATCAAATACAAAAGAGTACTTATATTTAAACAAATAAGATCCAAGCAACTGACTGTGTAAGGGCGATTTTACACCCACCTGTAGGACCTTTATCCAACATACACTCTTTCTTCTGAGAGGCCACCAAGCCGAAGGAAACACCTACAAGATTATCCCACTCATCCCACAAACCATTCTACTCTCTATGCTTAGCCAAAACTCTTAGAGAACTTACAAAGATATAAGTCAGCCATCACATGCATGCCACTCTTTCCAACTTCTCCACACAACACAAGGAAGGTATCCCCCTTCAATGATTCATAGTTTCCCCAGGGAATCCAGCCTTTATAGTTCTTACTAGTGTCTGCAGTAAGATCCCAATCTTCTATATGTTGTTAGAGAACTTCTCGTATCATAAATTATGGTTCTAAAGAATTCAAAAGTAGAAGAATTAAATGGGTAAGGGTTCCTAAAATTTCCAATCTCTCTGCTCACCTACAAACATCTATTTTCCCTTCCAAAAATTCAGCTCTATCTCCAAGTTCAAAATTTTCAAGTTATGCACAGTTTGGTAATGGACATGAACACCAATAGGAAACTCTATGTAGTGTAGAAAACATGCATGAGAGAATGATCAAAAGAGTGTCTACTCCAAGGGATATGAGATGATGGTGAAAAGACAATTGGCATAGATTTCGATTGTAGGAGAAAAGGACTGTCGACAACTGACATAACTATAACAACCCTCATGCTTCAATAAATACATGAATTAAATTTTACCACCAACCTTACACATGCATTCAATTATTGGGTTAATAGTAAACACGAAATTAATTAGCTCATTTAAAGCATGTGTCATATTTTTGGATGAGTTCTAAGGTTGAAACTTGGAAACATAGGATTTAGTTTCTCCATAGGCCTCCTTTCCTCTTCCCCTATGGTGGAATCATAGCGCCTCTAGTTCTCTTTACAAAGCCATCTTGGACCATTTTATTATTTTTCAACATAATATTTACATACATTTCGAATTGTCATGATAAGCCAATCATACGGTACAAATACAAATATATCCATCATACTTTATTAGTCATTCACTAGTCAGGCCTTAGCTTTGAGCTCCACACTAGGAATCCACAATACCATAATTACATCATTTACATAACTTTTATTAAATACATTCCAAGTCAAAACTGGGGGTATTACAATATTGTGATAGTGGACTCATATTTATCAACTCTAAAAATACGTGGGATGAAAAAAAGGAGCCTTATGTTTATCCAAAACACCACAAGCAAGTGTTATTTTACCCAAATCTGTTGGATTAGGGATTGGTTGTTTGTATTAAGAAACAATCTGAGATTAAAACATATTTTTGAGAACAACAATGTTATCATGCCAAGTGAGGAATAAATCATGGTGATGGAAACAAATAATGACATGTACATGTTTTATTTAGACATTTATGTTATGGATGTGACATTTTATTATGGGTATGTATAACTAATGAGTTTTGTTTTTTTTTCTATATTTTATTTTTTGGAACTGAAAGGTCTTTAATGAATTATATAACCTTTTTAATTGTAACATCTACATGTTGTTTGTTATGATAAAATTATTATAATGTTGGATATGAAAACTTAACAACTGTTTACAACCATAATGTCGAAGATAAATTAAATTTTTGTGGAAATTCAAGCTCTTTTGTAATTGTTTTTATGTGAATAATTTTTATTTGTAAGGTCTACATGTTCTCCCTTTTTATAATATTAATATTAACAACTATTACCATGAATGTAATTTAATAATCAAGTTTGTAAACATGTTTAATCAACATAGAATATCAACATAATGTATACAGTGAAATTAAATGATTATAAGTTATTACAATCACAATCCAAATGAAATGATTTCATATAACTAGAGTTAAAAATTATATGAACATCCTTATATTCAAGAGGTCAAAAGCATACTGTGTCAACATATATTATTTAGCATCCCACTCTAGATTGGTTTCATACATTCGATCGTCATTCAACTTTACTTTCAAGTGAAAAAATGTCTATTAGCAAGATTAACTTATTGATGTTCATGGCATTTCATAAACATCAATTATTCAATGCATGCGTATGGAGAATTATCTTAATCATAAATCATTCATTTATATGCATTCTAAAACATACATAAATACAATTAACATTAAGCTTTGATTTATATTTTTAATCAACATTCGATAATTGATAGAGATAAAATTCCATGAACACTACCATAATTTTGTTAATAATACATCTTAAAATCTAAATACCAAAAGGTCATGGTTGACATAACAAGACAAACATTAAGATAAAGGCATCATAACCAAAATGCCACATTGTTTCTAAAAAAACACAACCTCCACTTGACCTCACCATCAAGTTATCAAGTTGATATGATAATATATTCCAAATAGACATGGTAATGTTCACTTAGAAATATTTCCCTCAAAAGCTACAATTTGCATCCATAAATTCATGCTAAAGGTTTGTTCCATATATAAAGTTAATTTATTAATTTTGTATATCTCGACAAATTACACTACTAATAGAATAAAAATGGGCATATTAAAAATATATTGTTTTTAATAGTTCTTTAATAGCTATATAAAAAATATATTACTTTAATAGTGCATTGACTTTGGTATATGTAGGCGCATCTGTATTTATTTAAAATTGGTTATATAATTGCATGTATATGACTATGTATAATATATTAAAGATAATAGTTGAATTTGTTTAAATATAGTTGAATTTGGTCATGCATGAATAATTAAGATTTCATACTGTACACTGCTATTTTGTTTACATCGATTTTGATATGAATTTAATTTTAAAAACTATATTGCACAATTTTTTTTAAAGATTTGTTACTAATTATTTAGAGTTTGACAATTTCAAACTATAAAAAATATTTTCAATCTAGAATCCACATCATTATTAGTGGTACAATTTAATGCTTCACCTTTATTGTTTACAAATTTAATAAATATGTTTTAATTTATTTGTTAATTGATTTTTATAAATTTCGTTTTAGGGATAAGGTCAACCTCATTAAAGAACTATTAGGAACAATACATTTTTAAATTAACATTCAATGAACATGCCATAGTGTTGGATAAAAAGTCAATTACATATTTCAAATTCATTTGAAACTTATGTTATGGTTTACCCACTTGTGCAAATGAAGTTTTCTAAAACATATTACAACCATACATATATGGTGTACTAACCTATTCCAATGACTAATGAGGGCTTGCAATTCATTTGAAATACACTCAGTTATAAGCAAGAGAACTTGAGTAATTGTGCATCAATTTTTAGTTTATCACTTCTATATTTTAAGAAAAATAGAACTCTTATAAATTCAAAAGACAAAATCCCATTGTAAGAAATATTAGTTGGATCTAGGATTCCACAATGACAAATATCTCAATGCTATATAAGAATTCCAACCATAACAAATTGTCCAATTGGTTTTGTAGAAAATATTGTTCAAATAAATTTGTGGAACTAAATTAAATATTAAAATAATTACCCAGTAACATCAACATGAACATTATATGACAATGAATAATATATAAATATGAAGTAAAATATACATATCAATAATCAATATAGATGTCAACTCATATCTTAATAATCAAATATACTATATAAGTTTGTTACCAGAATCAAACTTATCAAGTCTAGGTACACCAGAAGGGGTAGAGAGTAAACCATTAACTGGGTGAGATAACAATGAAAAGGCAAGAAACTAATTTATCTCTCCATCAAGACCTATACACTTGATAACATTAGATCATGAAATCACTTAGTGCGTTAGTGGATGATGCAGCTAGTGTACTAGTGGATTTTGCATTAATGGATAGTGGTGGGTTTATTGTAGGAAGGGATGCTGGCAATTGGAATTCTACAGGATAGGTGGTGGTGGTTGTCCTATTGGAGGAGGGGATGGTAGTGGCAATATTAGTGGAATCATGGATGCAACTACATCAATGGATGGTGGTAGGATTTTTGGAGGAGGGGATGACTATGGTAGGACTAGTGGATTAGTGGGTGTAACTGTATCAATAGATGGCGGTGGGCCTACTAGAGGAGGGGATGATGGTGGTGGGACTACTGGATCAGTGATGAAGGTGCATTAATGGACGGTGGTGGGACTATTGGAGGAGGGGATGGTGGTGGTGGGATTTGTAGGTCATTGAATGGTGCATCAATGGATGGTTGTGGGCCTACTAGATGAGGGGATGGCGATGGTGGTCCTTCTAGAGGAGAGGATGGTGCTGGTGGGATTGTTGGAGGACGTGGAGGAGGAGGTGGTGGATAAGAAGTAGATGCATATGCAGCGTTGGATGATCATACAAATACTGGATCAGTGGATGGAGGAGGTGGAGCAGTATTGTCATCAGAAGATAACTCTGATGAAGAATCCAGAATACCCTTCAACTTGTCGAGTAGCATGAGGGAACAAACAACATAAAAGAACAATAAAATCATATTTCGGGGAAGGATGGACCACATGGGATCGATATAGATCCCATGTGATGTGAAGTGGTTGTATACGGTCCACCTCATGTTGGAAGATCAAATCACAAATCTAATCCTCCACACGGTGATGAAATCCGGGAGTTGGTGTACGCTGCTGCATGTTAGGTCTATGCTGAGGAACCAACTCATCAACCTTATCCATATACTTATCATGCTAGTGTGGATGATTCCCAACATACATTCCAATATATGCAAAATAATGGAGAACAATAATTAGACAATTTAAACAAAATATTATAATCAACTACATGTGCATTAAATGAGATAAAATTATGTAAGTACATCAATCAAAATATAATGATAATTTTACCTCGCATATTTGGTGGTTCATCCTAAGTAAATTAGATGTTCACACATCCTCTCTAGTCCATCCTTTCATTTGGACACCATACGCAATCGATAATTATTGTTGGTCATGACTACCTAACATCTCCAAAACCTTTGCATCAAGCACCCTACACATGAACTCGAGTGATCCTCTCTTGGAAAACCCCTACCCCAAAATGTGCATATGCACATCAATCATGGGTCTAGATTGAATGCGATCAAATTTCGATCCGAATGTAGGATGAGTTACTAGAAACCTCTAAAAAGAGAGAGTAAATAAGCATGTTGCGAAGGGAAAAAACAGCCTCCCTTGCAACTGGCTATGGAATTCGCTTAAATCTATAAAAAATGTCATTGAAAAATAGTATTCCACTTGATTATCCCATTCCTTTGTAGTAAAATATCTACATAATATAACATAGTGCAACTAATGTAGTTCCCATTAGTGAGATGGTGTGTTATCATGGTAACAAATAAGGTCAAGCTCATGACCTCCTATCTCTGAAATGCATGTAGCCTCAACTACTCCTCACTCACCTAAAACTCATTGGGTGAGCAATATCTGCACTCATGAATCACTAAACATACATCAACTAAGTCTCAATTGCAACACTAGGTGGCAGATAAGGAAAACGAGGAATTTCCTCTCCCCTCCAACATAAACATGTGATGAAATAGACATCCTCATATGTGGGCTAGTGCCAAATATCAGGAGCAATCCTGAAGGCATACATGTTATGATTCCAACGATGGATCAACTTAGTTAGTATCTCAGTCTTCTCCGTGAGTGAGCTAGTGATCTAGGTGGATATTGGTGGCCACCCACCTGTTCCACCAAGTTACAACGATTCTCCATATTCTTGGAATTTTTCTACGATTTTTTGGGTCATAAAATTTTGTGGAAATTTTGAGACCCTAAACAATGTTTTTTATGCCAATTGTGGGGCCAGTGGTTTCCATGCAATTCCCTAGCCCCAATCAAAAGTTGTATTTCCTATTTATGTATTTCCAATGAGCTATTAAGCACCCAAAACATAGATGGTATGCAAAAGTTGTGCTCCGAGGAAGTTAACGTATCAACTAGACACATCTAGGCCCAACAATAATTTTGGTGCTTCATCTCACAGGGTTAGGTTTTTTTCCTCTTTTTGCTTATGATAAAAGGACCTTTGTAGTCTCTTTGTAATAATCTCTCGTGAATGAGTGTAGTTGAAACATCTCTCTTCAGAGATAATTTACCACCATCTGAGCTAGTTTAAAATGCTTTGTAGTTTATAGCGTTTTTACATTCCATTCATTAATATAATTTGGGTTTTATTATACTACTATTCATTCTGCAAAAACATTGTTTTGAAAGTTGGCTTGCACAACATAAAAAACAAGGTTCTAATTCATGTGGAAAGCACCTACATCTAGATTCATTAGCAATTCTTACTTATAGTTATTCTAGAGATAGAATGAAATGAGAGAAGAATTTGAGACATAAACTAGAGAAACCTCTCTAGAGTATATTTCCATTACTGTACATATCGAGTAAAAACCAATAAAATATATAGGAATTATCACATGCAATATCTTGGGTAAATACCATGGGTAGCTCACATTAATGTTGCCTTATCTTGTCTAATTACCCCAATCTATGACATTGTGCCAAGTGTAACTCCAAGTACTGGCCATAATGAGGTGAAATGAACCTAGATGGACCATGAATTGGTTAGGATAGTCAACAAGTGTGAAATGAACCATCATGAGGGCACTAGAGGTAATTTAGTGGCTTGGTTTTGGACTATTAATGAGCAAATTGACCAAATCCTCAAGAGGGCGCACCTCTTAAAACAAGGAAATTCAATAACCACCCCATAGATGTAGCATAGAGGGGCGCATTAACTCCATAGAATAAGGAAAGGAGTGGGTAAGAGGACAAACAAGATTTTATGGCATAACCACTAATATAAGTGGGTCAAATGTGGACAAACTCTTGGTCCAAGACACTATACTAGGAACTAGAACCATTTTCACATGGAACAACTTACACTAAACACTTGGAACCTTATACAAAGATTATTAACCAAGGTTGAGATGGAAAATATGTTCCAACACCCCCCCTTAAGCCAAAATGTTTGGGAGCAATTATTGATTGCCCAAGCAACAAGTCTTATGGTCACCCTTTACATTATTAATCCATATGAACTAAGGAAAGAGGAAAAAACACATGGGGGAAATCCTCCCTAAAAAATGGACATGAAAGAGAAACCAAAAGTTGTATACACTCCAAACTAAATGAGTGTGTCTAGAGGAATATTTTCCTTGGGAAGAAGTGGAATGTGCTCAATCAACTCAGGAATGTGTGCAGTTGCATGATGAATCCTGGGACCATGTAGTTGAAATGCACTAATAGTAGAGCGAAGTTTTCCATTCAGACTTGAACTTTGAACCAACCGAGGTTCCATGTCCAAAAGAGACTTGAAGTGCTTGAGAATAAGTGACCCCAAGTGAATCATAAGGATCCTGAAGAATCAACTTCGAAAGAAGGTTGTAATCAACTCCAAGAAGGTGGAACAATAGTCACAAATGTGCCATTTTGATGGAAAAGGATTCTCCATCTTCAAATGAACTTGAAGCAATTCTATTAGTCATGGTGTAGGAATACATAGGAAGCAAAAGAGTGTGAAGCAATGAGATATCTTCACTTGAATTCCAAACTTCTCCTTGACGATATTTTGAACCAACACTCTCATGTGAAGAAAACCCATATTCTAGAGAAGGCTCACTATGATCACCAACTAGCAATCCATATTCATCATTCGTAATAGAAGACATAGAGGAGAAACACACAGAATCTCTATCTACTTCTTCTTCTTCATTTTGAACAACTTCTTGAGAAATGCACAAGGCCAAGACCTTTGGAGGGATAACACATAAGGAGATTCCCATTTTCCTACTCTCCATATAGCTAATATAATATTTTTGCATCCCAATATATTTATCTAGATTTCTCAAAGCTCAAATGGGTGTTCAACAGAATCAAGGAGATAGCGCATTCTAGGAGGTATAGCTAGACACATAGTTCCATAGGCTCTATCACAGTCATTAAGCCAATCACACTTCTCTTTATAGGATTCTGGCTCGCTCACAGCACCAATGGACACATCATATAGACATTTTCTCTTGAGATATATACACATTTTAGGATTCCACTTAGAATAGTTGAATGGAGAAAGGGGAGGAATTGCTTTCAAATCCATGAAGTTGTTGTAGGAACCTGCAAAAAAACTCTCGAGAAAAAATAAGAAGAATGCTTCTGTATTAGACTAGCTCTGGTACCGTGTGAAATTTGTATTGCACAACATCAAAACCAATGTTCTAAGACATGTGCAAACCACCTATAGCTATATTAATTAGCAATTCTTACTTGTAGTCATTCTAGAGATAGCATGAAATGAGAGAAAAATTTGAGACATAAACTAGAGAAACCTCTCTAGATTATATTTCCATTACTGTACATATTGAGAAAAAACCAATACATTATATAGGAATTATCACATGCAATACCTTGGGTAAATACCATGGGTATCTCACATTAATGTTGGATTATCTTGACTAATTCCCCCAATCTATGACATTATTCCAAGTGTAACTTCAAGTAGTGGCCATAGTGAGGTGAAATAAACCTAGATGGACCATGAAGAGGTTAGGATAGTCAAAACGTGTGAAAGGAACCATCATGAGGGCACTAGAGGTGGTTTAGTGGCTTGGTTTTGGACCATTAATGAGAAAAATGACCAAATCCTCAAGATGGCGCACCCAGTCTCCTTAAAACAGGGAAATTCAACAACTACCCCTTAAATGTAGCATAGAGGGGAGCATTGACTCCATAGAATAAGGAAAGGAGCGAGCAAGTGGACAAACAAGATTTTATGGCATAACCACTAGTCTAAGTGGGTCAAATGTGGACAAACTCTTGGTTCAAGACACTCGACTAGGAACTAGAACCATTTTCACATGGAACAACTTACACTAAACTCTTGGAACCTTATACAAAGATTATTAACCAAGGTCTAGATGGGAAATATGTTACAACAATTGGTACGTATTTCCATTTTATATCATTTCCTTCATAATGTTCTCCAAATAATCTAGATCAATGGTATCAAAGAAATCTTCTCTTGTTGCTTCTCAGTGCATATCCCAACGAGAACCAGATATCGAGAGTTGGGTCTCGAACTAGTTGATCTTGGAGCCAACCTCTCTTGTAGACCTAACTATCATCACATGGAGGGAGAATAAAAGAGAGATGGAAAAAAAGGAGATCCTATTAAACTATTGCTTGAGGAATCCCTTGTGCAACAGAGGGATGAGATAATGGATAGTTTTGTTTAGATCCTTCGGAACTTCCAATGGTTGGGGCAGAGACATCTTCAACGAGCAACCATTTTGGAGGTGTGAATCCATTCGAGATACAAGTTAAATTTGACATTCCATTGATTCAAGGCTATATAGATGCAAATTATTTAGAGAAATGGTTAAATCTGTTAGAGGGTTGCAACTTTGTTCAAATTTTGTCCTATTGCAAAAATATCACCTAGACACTCCTTAAGTACCTCTCCCATGTCAAATATTGGTGGGACAATTACTTCAAGAGGAATTCCAGAGATGAGCATGAAATATAGAAGATAAAACCCACTTGGGAATATTTTGTTGATGCACTCAAGGAGGAATTCTTCCTCGTTGGAAACTATGATTACACAATATGGATAAATTTGTGCTAGGAGAGAGACAGATGGTGTCAGACTTTACCAATATTTTCCATGCCCTCTGCTCAAAGATGGGTATCAGAGACTCCCAACAACACTTTTTCCTAAAATACCATAGTGGCTTGCACATTTACATCTAGAAATAGATTGATTCCTTTGACACCTCTTCACTGGGAGTTTCTTATTGGTATGTTGTCAAGATAGAGCAAAAGTTTAAGCAAAATAATAATTGAGAATTTGGGTTTGCAAATCAATCATAGTAGAATCATGGTAAAGGAAATCCTAACTCATGGGGAAAGAATGGCCAAAATCATGACAACCAGGCTAAACCGTAGATAAATAAGGGTAATGAGAAATTGAAGGACACCAACAAGTGGTGTGAGTTCCACAAAAGCACTTAACATAGCATGGAATAATGTTGTTTAAAACAATCATTGTTGGTTGAGATGAAATCCTTAAAGTTGGATGCTATATTAGACTATGATTCAGAGAAAGAGAAGGTAAAGAAGATCATTGGTGTAGAACCTAATGCCACAATTGCAATTGCAAAGATCCAAGTGGAAGAGTTAAAGGATCCAAAGGAAGGATAGCACCATTTCCATTCACAACTATGGGTGAAGGCGAATTCACTACATTTCATTGTTGAAAGTGGTAGCCAAAATAACACGATCTTCATTTAGGTTGTCAAGATATTGAATTTGTTTACTATGCCACATTTCCAATCATACACAATCCGTTGTTTGATTTAGGGAGGAGACATTCACATAAGTAAACAATGTTTCCTATCCTATAGGATCAAGTCCTTCAAAGATGAGGTGCTGTGTGATGTTTTCCCAATTGAATCTTTGATGTTCTTTTAGGACAACCATATATGTGGAAAGGTCATGTTGTTTATGAGTTTGGGCCCCGTAGTGTCATTGTTACTTTGAAATGCCAACTCTAAAGCATACTCGAGGTACTCCTGAATACTGCAATTTCCTTGATATCCACAAAGCAATAATAAAAGGTCATCCCTAAAACTTGAAATATTTTCCTCTTCATGGTTCGGTCATATGTGGATGGAAGGTCATTGCAACCAACACAATCTCGACACAATATCTCTCTAAACAATAGAAGTAGGTGGAACATATGGTAGAAGAATACAAATATATATTTGTGTCACCTAAAGGGGTTCCTATACACTTCCAAGTTAAACATTCAATTGATTTGATACATGTTCCTCCTTTACCTAATGGTTTAGTATATAGAATCTCTCTTTTGGAGAATGCGGAATAAATCATCATATTCAAGAGATCATAAAAAAATCCACATTTGACTGATCTCCTCACCTTTTGGGAGCCTAATTATGTTGGTGTAGAAGAAGGATGGGACATGGTGACTTTGTATTGATTAGAAAGCCATGAACAAAATCACTATCAAGAATTGATACCCAATCCCCCAGATTAATGAACTTCTTGACAAACTTAAGGGTGCCAAGTTATTTAGTAAGATTGGCTTGAAGTCAAGTTACCGCCAGGTCTTGATTGAGATGGATGATTTATGGAAGACAACCTTCAAGTCTAAACAAGGCCTTTTTGAGTGGTTAGTCATACCTTTTGGCTTGACTAATGCCACAATCACAATTATGAGGATGATGGATGATATGTTTCTCCCATTTACAAGCTATTTTGTGGTCATATATCTATACAAAACCCTCATTTCAATGGAGCTTGGGTGGGACATTTGTATCCCCTTCAATAGAACAAAATATAATGGACAAATATATTCGCCATTGAAGAGTTTTGTGAGGTGATAACCGAAAGAATGTTAGAAATTGAAAACTAAAAGTAAGTAAAAACTCATGTTTTATTACATGAAACATATTTCACTTTAAAATCTTTAGAAAGTATAGACACATCAAAATCTCTTTGCATTGCCCTTACTTCACTTTTATGACAGTATGCTAAGTTTTTATCAATTACTTTAGGGCATGCCCCAATGAAATGAAAAAGACAATAACTAGTTTGGTTTTTATTGCACCAAGGTGCGTAGACTTGCCAGAGCAATAAGAGTTTGATGCGAAATATGGAAAATAATTACTGCATCTATAGTTGAATTGTATCATGTATGTGGAGTCAATAGGAAGGTAGGCACAAATAATTTGTATAGTTGTTTTAAAAGTTGATTCATATATACTATTGAATTCTATATGTACATAGTTGGAACTTTTAATAGGTAGGAATGCTTTATACAAAGTTGATGGAAGCGGAGTCGTCTTTTTCCTTCCATCATTGGACAAAGAAAGTTGTTCACAGAATATTAAATCTAAAGGTAAAAATTTGATTAATGAAAGAAATTGCCTATGAATATGATATGATATTAAATAGAATTTTTAAGAAGCCAAAATTGAGCAACTAAATATAGCTGAAGACATGTTGATTAGTGCGTTTAATTATTATTTAGTTCAGCTATATTTTCCAAGAGTGGTGTCTTGGCTCAAGAATGTACTTAAATCATTTTTTCAAGGTTCTAACATTGTCTTTGGTATGATTGTGTTTTTATAACATTCTCAAGAGCCCATATATAGAATGGATCAAAAAGGCTTTTTGGAGCAAGCTAGAGAAAATTCAAAGCATAAGATGGTACTGCTTAGGGTTCAGCACCAGGAAACGAGAGACAAGATTTTTAGTGCCATCATAGTCACAAGCACTTGCTACTGTCACACAACAAACTTCAGGTACCTATGAGCCTTCTCCTCCAACTCCTTCACTTGATGTTTGAAACATGACTAAATAGCAATTTCAGTGTTGTTCCACGTTAGGTCATGAAATTTCATATGATGTTGTATAATATCATTCACCACCTCTTCATGATAATCTACACATGAAATGTTTGAGTCCATGTCTAGCAAGAGATTTGATCTTGGAATATGGGAAGATGACTTATATGTAGACAACAAGATGGAAGGTAAGATGAATTACCATGATATGGACTCCTGAGGTATTCATGGATTTAAATCAAGAAAATGTGAAATACACAGATGTGACCAATTCAACTCAAGCACCCTTGAATCAACTGCATTAGTAGCTTTATGAGCTGTTGTTGATCTTGAGAAAAGTGAATATGGGAATACAAACTAAACTAGAACTAAAGACAACACAAAAGAACTCATGCCTAAAGATGAAGACAAGTTTAAGGAATCAAAATGAAGGAAGATATTGGACCCCTGTCAATAGAATGGAAAGTGATAGTAACAACACCTGGTTTAGAATGCCAAACCTAAAAAAACAAAAAATGCCCAAATGGCAAACAGAAACCTAAAAAACAAAAAATGCCCCAGTTTACAATGCCAAACTAAAACCTAAAAAATAAAAAATTGCCCAAATGATAAATATCAACTACCCTTCATATAAGGTAAGAATAATATCTGTATGGATAATTCTTACTAAGAAAATTTACCAAAAACTTTGGAAACCCAAGATTTAACTAAACATAGTGAGTAGACCAATTTAGTAAACATATTTAAGTGCCACAAATTTAGAGAAATCACTATAGATCTGAGAGCATAGGTCCTGTTGCGAAATCATCATTTGTCTGTTGCAAAGGGTGGAGTATTCTTCTTCTGAGCTTAAACCCTTTACAAGAAAGTTGTTGCAGTTGCTGTTGATTGCCACGAATATATGTTTGCCGATCTCCTCCTATATTTCACAGAGAGTGATAACAAACCACACAAACTAATTCAAAACAAACCAACAAGGAGTTAAGCACATAACAAAGATATAAGGAACAAGCGAACATACATACAGAAATAAATTAATATACAACTACATAAACAATGAAATAAGGAGGAGGGCTCCTCCACGCCGCATGACTACCTTTACACTCGCAGACAGATTTCAATGTGCTCACACCCTTGAATTCCATTTATCCATTTCATTCAATCCTGTGATCCTGTGACCAGAATGTTCTGATTTTGAAAAATCGCCGTATAGGCTTTAATCTTTCTTGCATTCTAATTTCTAGTAGCAGGAAATTCCAGCTTAGATCTTCTCTTTCTCGATTCTCGAGAAGTGAAACGGTCATAAGTTCTCTGTGCATGAGTCCCATATGTCATAGCGGAGGAGGCCTGAGTTGAGTCTATATGTGGTAGTCGAGGAAGAGGGTGAGTGCACTACACTGGAGGTAAATTGGTTTCAAAATTTTACTTTGCTAAGGACCTCTGCTGCTGGATGCGAATAACAGCTTTATGCTCAATGGACCACATGTGACCACCTCAACCTTCACATCGCCCCGACTTGTCACTTGTCAGTTTTTAAAGCTTAAATCTCTACTGCTCAATGCATCGCGAGTCTTTGAGTTTATGCCTTCCTCTCTATATTTTGAGAAACAAAATTAATACTAAATTATGCGATACATATTATTTACTAAATATAATCGCAAGAAGACAACAAATAACATTTCCTCGATGATACCATTGCCATTATTTGTGTGTTTCTTAATTTTACTCTGTGCATTGTAGTTTTAATTGTTTTTAATGTATAGTTTTAATTTTACATAGTTTTAATTGGACATTATGCAGTATGTAGTTTTAATTGTTTTTGGTATTACTGTTATGTTTATATAGTTATCAGTGACTCCTTCTCTAGTGAGCATTGCATTATCGCCAAGGTCCCATGTAGCTTGTGATAAAAGTTCTAACAGTTGATTCTTTGCAATAGAAGCTGTTTATGGTAAGTTCTCCTTTTTATGCACAACCAGTTTTTTAATTATTTTCTCAGGAAACTGAAAAATAAGACTTCTAAATAAGTCCAGGAAGTCTACAAAGCCTAAGAATGTAAAATCCTTGATTGAAAATTGCTCCATAAACCATTTTTCACAGTCCCAAATCCTTCTCAGTGCCATAAACCATTCCTTCATTGCTAATTCTCCAGCTTCGATGTTCTCAATAGAATCATGCTCGAAAAAACTTGTAACAAGTTGAAGAACTCCATCAATGCTTAAACCATTTTCAGAGATTGAATCATCACTTAATAATCACAACATGCCAAGATCAGGAAAATGTGTTAAATCTTCATTTCCCTTTCATGGACAAAGAGACTTGTACCCATCATCAAGCTCTGTGCTAAATATATCAGCTGCAAAATATACATTCACTGAGATGACCCTTAAAATGCTCCTAGGTGCTGGCCTTAATCAATAGGTCTGGGTGCATTGCCTTGAAGTTCAAAGTCTGCAAACAAAATGAATTGAAGGTAAACAACTGCATGATTGCAAATTCTGCACATAAATATCCTAAGGTAGATTAATTTCAGGGCTGCTGTATGGCTGTAAGATGGGACCTGGGTGCCATAACACATTTGGATTTGGAGATTTGGAGGCTCTGTATGGTGCTGCCTATTGTTATTTCTCCATATACTGTAAACAAGTAACGGAAAACAATGCCCTTTTGATTTGTACTTCAGCCGCAACAGATCAAAATGAAGGGCATTGTATTCAACAGGTAGCAAACAGTCTAAAATATTTGAACACTGCATCCCTCAAAAATGTTGTGATGAATTGACTGAATACATCATCATCTCAGCTGCAACACTCAGAAAAAGCCTCTAGAACTTTCAAACTACCACCCAGTTGCTGCTACAAGATGTCATAGATGGTGTGATGTGCTTGATAATGCTCGTGAATGTTTTGTTGGCTGCATCAAGTCTGATGTTGTAAGTTTCAGGCCTAAAACAGGCTTAAAACATGAGGAAGAACACTGCCTTTAATGCGGTAACTAGTAGTGTGTTGGTTTCTATTAGTGAAATCATCCCAAACAGAACCCTCACTCTCTTCCCTTTTCCTTCCAATTTCTGCTGAAACTCTTCTTTGCATTTAAGAGTGCTGTTGGAGATCACCCAATTTTGAGTTTCTGGGTTGAAACTTGGAAGCGAACCATGCTGTTGGGGTAAAATGTACAGTCACGTTGAAAAATGCCACAAATATTTCTTTCTAAGCTTCTCTACTTCTCCTCGGTGTTATATTTGACTGAATTGTACAGCAGTTGCAATATTTTAATCGAAAGGCAGCATTTGTCACTTGCACAATGATTTATCCTCTAACTTCTCTACCCTGGAAGTCTATGAGTGTTTTTAGATGAGGATCAGAAGCCCTCAAATCTGTTCAAATTATGTTAGCCCTTTATATTGCACAGAAGGATGATAATTTATTTCAAATTTCTTGAGGAGATTTTGATCAAATTCAGCATTACTGAGGTCGTTAAGCCTTTTCTAAATTGCAAAGGACCGAGATTCACATTTGCAATGTCTATCAACAATCACTCAAAAAGGTACCTATCCTCTTAAATGAAGGAAAAACTATGGCCAAATTACCTTGGTTCTTGACCTTAAATTTTTTTAAAAGAATAATTAACATTGTTCATACCTCTTCACTTCTCAATTCAGAGGCTATATACCTTAGCCAAAGCCAATAGAGGGAGCGCCTTATATACTGGACAGACTCTCCCTCGGGAGGGAAGCCTGTCAAATGGGCACCGTCGGATGAGAGATCCAACAGTACCCATTTGACAGACTCTCCTCCCGGGGGAAAGTCTGTCCAGTAATAAGGATTTCCGCCAATAGAGTACCTTAGACTCACCAACCTTGACAGGTTCGTTTTGGAGTGATAAAAGGGCCTATTGAGGAATCCTTCCTATTGAAATTGGGACTTCAATTACCCATTAATTGGTGGAAGAACCTAGAAATGGAATAAGGTCAAGGCCTTAAAGAAATAAAGGTCGATCAATGCTTATAAGTGGTTATGTCACAAACTTTTGTTGGATGTTGATTTGAATTAACTTTGGAGACCCAGGCCTAAGCAATGTACTTGGCTCTTCAAAGTTCACAACGTCATCAACTTTTGTCATCAACTCTTTGCTCCCCTCTAATGGAAATTTTCCCTACCAAGGGAGAAACTGCCCTCTATCATAGAGTTTCATGTTGCCTTATAACTTAATAAAATTAAATTTTATTTATAATCAACAAAAAAAGTGCAACAATGTTTCAGTGTTCCACAGGGACTTGCCCCCCTCGCTCCCCACGCCCCAGGGGCTTGGGGGCTCCTTATGAAACGTTTCCCCTCGTCCCCAAATTAGCGAAACTTGAGGAAATAAAGGTGGGGTTCGTCTCCCTGTTTTGAAGCATGCACCGATGAAGATGGGGGCTCCTAGGCGCTCTAGTTGTAATGGTAATGTTAAATTCTTACAGTAAAAGTGATATTTTCCTTATCTTTCATTTTCTATCTTAAATTTTTAACATTACCATTAATTGTTTCAGGATGTTTGAGAGTGGTTCCAACCTCATCGGAGTTCATACGCAAAAAGTTGAATTTTAGATCCCATTCAGAATTCAGCAGACTTAAGAGTTTTTCAGGATTTCAGGATTGCAACGTTTCCACTGGATTTTATAATGTATGAGGTTAAGGGATTGTCATTTAATCAAGCACATCAACCTCTCCATGTACCTTGATGTTGGCGGTGCTAATTGTTAAACTCCTCTATCATGACCTTAATCTAAATGTACCCTTTAGTCAAGCAAAATCACTTATTAAACATGAATTTTTTTTCTAATTCTACTTTATTTTAATGCTTGGTTTATGAAGTTTCATCAAATTGTAAGGTGTTGAGTAATGTCCTTTGAACAATGACGATCAACTTCGAGATTCAACGTAGAGGCAAGGGATAAAAGCCTAGAAGGTGGGCATAGGCTGCTATTGATGAATAGGATCCCAATATAGGATTAATAGTTCACTCTTGTATAATTGTATGTTGGACTTGAAATCCTCAAATAGTGTGATGCCCTCTCGAATCATGAAGAAATAGGGTCTATTTGTCACATTTCCCCATTACAACATCTATGTCATGGATTTACAAAATGATGAAGTGTGTTGAATCATTGAAGAATTAGACTATATTTACAAGGAGCAACTTAAACTATATTTATACAAAATGAATTGTTATTGCTGAGAAAAATATTATTATATTTTTTATAATTTTTATGACCTCAATGCCCCCCATCCTCTCTGAATTTCCCTTGAATTTGGGTGTGGTCTCCACACGCCCCCTACATTCATTTCCCCGCTCCCACGCTCCCGCGTTCTGGAAACTTGGGGGAACATTGTGTTTCATTAGGCCCAAGTAAATGTAAATTCTTTATTGTGCAGAGAATACACTTGTATGTGCTAATATTTCATTGAAAATCACCATACATGTCCAAAAGGTGGAGTTAGACATGGTGCATCTATGCCAACTCCTAGAGTATTGGGGAGGGGCACCATGCACCACAAGTAGGCAGCCTCCTACTAACTTGGTTGCCCCTTCTATTAGTTCTTGATAAACTCATCATAGCAAAGGAAGGCCAAGATACAAAGTAGGTAGAGTCAGATGGGAGAAGAGAGAGCATCACCACAACTCAACATAACCTTTCAACATGGCTATTGAATGATAACTTTATAACCCTTGCACTCCCAAACTTTCTATGTCTTAATGGCATCTTTTTTGAGACTTTGAATATATTTCATTATTTTGCCAAGTGGCTCTATGAGGAGATTTGATTTGAATGATTATGGCCAAGTGGCTCTATGAGGATACTCGATTAAAATGATTATGGCCAAGATGAAATATCTTTATAGTGGATAATCTAAGTTGTTTTTGGTAGCTTTAATGGCTTTTGAAGCCTACTATTTTTATCATGTGTTGGTTACCCATATGGCTCACTTTTATTTGTATGCTTGCCCTATTTGTGTATATTTTGCATATATTTAGTCAAAGGAAACATTTTTCTACAAAGTTGAAATTTCATGCAAAGTAAAAATTTATTAACTAAAGAAAATTTGAAGAATAGTGATCTTTATTGGTCCAATGATACAAGGTCATTACAAGAGATTTCCAATATTAACGGACTTGACTAAAAGACACAGTCAAAAACAATGAAATGTTGTCCTCCAAGTGCTTCAAAGATCACTAACAAGCTACTTTCAACTCCAACATTCATGTATACTATGTGGACGAAGTGCTTCAAAGATCACTCAACAAGCTACTTTCAACTCCAACATTCATGTATACTATGTCAACCAACATCTTGAGCTCTTCTTGTACCTTGTAAAGCATCAGATCGGGAGGCGCCACCTTTACACATACAAATAAATGAGTTGATAATGGGGACGTGGAGGGAAGGTCAGGGATGATTTTGTCTCAACGAAGCACTTTTTCAAATTGAAATTCCATTTACCAATACATCTTGCTTGAATTCAAGAAGGGTTCGTTAAAGCCTATGTATAATTACCAAGACTAGTCTAGGAAACAACCTTTACCAATGCACTTGAAGATTTTCCTTTTGCGCTTTCCAAATTCACAAATGGTTTGAGGAATTATTTCAGCCAAAAGACCAATGGGTTCATCGCCATTGATTCGAGTTCTACCACATCAAGGCTAAATGATCTCCTTGTCCTTTGACCATGTTTACCATGGACACTTCAACAGCCAAAGTGAAACTATAGAGAATCAACAAAAGGCTTCTCTAGGGCATGCCTTTTGAAATCCCAAGGGGATAATAGTGTAATACACATTAATGAGTGATCAAACTTCTCACAAGCATGCAAGATTTCCCAAATATATATGATTGGCCATCTAATCAGGGAGCTCAAGTAGAGTTGTTTTCTGTTAAGATCTTAATGGGGTTGCATACATCAAATAATTTGCCAATGAATAAATTACTTGTCTTTGGTTATGGATCAGTACAGAGCATGGCAGCAACACACCCATGTCTTCTCAAAACAATGGCTGGAACAGAAAATCAGTTTCCTAAACCTGCACTAAGAGAATGTCTAGAACAGGGAAGAACCAATGACATTTGAAGTTCAATGGAAATGTTGAACCCTTCATCTGTGTGAAGAAAGACTGCTATAACTACAAATGCCTGTACCAAAAATTATACTGCTGGAACAGAGTCATTGTCTCAAAAAAATCAATGCAACATCCTCAACAATACACAAGGAAGCGGTACCATCAGTGAAGGCAGTACAAACAATCTCACAATCCCTTTGGTTGATAGTGACAACCTTCTGGAAGAATGGTTGCGTTAGATGGATTACTATGGGGCAATAGTAAGGACCGGTGATTTTTCTGTAGAGCAAAAGTAATGCTATCAATTTCTGGACAGTTTATAAAATAATTTGAAATGGCTTTTGTTTTGTTTTTTGGATCTTCTTTTCTGTTGACAACATATCATGGAAGTGGCTGAACTATCAAACATATGTACTATTTAAGTTATCAGAAAATCTATAAATTTATTGAAATTTGTTGCCAACAAAGCCTAGAATGGAGGGAATTTATTTTTTGCTTGAAAAGGTTCTAGCCAAATGAACTTTATAGTAACAAGTTATGCTACAACCTACAGGTTCTGAGATTAAAATTTCTATGACATTATTAAATTTTCTATAATAGATAGTAGATACTAGGGATTATATTACCGGAGGAAAGGTTGAAAAACAACTTTGTAGGTTAGTTTAGATTCAGTTTAGTCTAAATGGCATAAAATTGGCGCAGGCAATTGTTTCTACATGTATGCAGGAAAACTTCTAAAAGATCGATAAAATGGGAAATGGAAACAATGTTAAAAGGAAAGATTTAAAAATGGTTTATGAAGATGTATCCACAAGATAACAAAGATAGAGAACACAATCTAATTGGATATAGGCCATAACTATTTAATCTTCAAAAATATTCCAAAATTAAGCTTTATTTTTTGTCTGTAAGTGTAGCATGTCCTCAGAGAACAAAATATACTGGGCACATATATTCTCTTTGTTGGGTTTTGCGAGGTGATAACTAAAAAAGTGTTAGCAATTGAAAACCAAAAGTAAGTTAAAACCAGTGTTCTATTACATGAAATGTATTGCACTTTACAATCTTTAGAAAGCATAGACACAATGAAATGAAAATCCCTATGCATTTCCTTTACTTAACACTTCTACAGTATGTTAATTGTTTATCAACTACTTTAGGGCATGCCCGATGATTTGAAAAAGGCAATAGCTTGTTTGGTTTTCACTGCACCAAAGTGTGCAGAATTGCCAGAGCTATAAGGGTTTGATAGAAAATATGGAAAACAGTTACTGCATCTGCAGTTGAATTGTGTCTTGACTATGGAGTCGACAGGCAGGTAGGCAAGAATAATTAGTTCTGTTGTTTTAAAAGTTGACCTAGATCTGCAATTGAATTCTCTATGTACGTAGTTGGAAATTTTAATAGCTAGGAATGCTTTCTTTTTCCTTTGATCACTGGACAAAGGAAATTTGTTCACCACAGTACCAAATTTAAATGTAAAAAATTTGATTAAAAAAAAAAATTGCCTATGAACATGATATTAAATGGAATTTTTTGGAAGCGAAGACTGATCTGCTAAATCTAGCGGAAGACATGCTGATTAGTGTATTTATTTATTATTTAGTTCATCTATATTTATTATTTTCCAAGAATGGTGTCTTGGCTCGGGAATGTACTTAAATCATTTTTTTAGGTGCTATCATTCTATGTTACCAGAAACGAGAAACGGGAAACAAAACGAGAAACGAGAACGGTACGAGAAACGAAGTTTCCAGGTTTCGCACTTATAAGAAACGAGGAGAGAGAAAAACAAAAAATTGAATTAATTAAAATATATAAATTAAATATCGTGACAATTTACAGATTTTAGTACTGGACTTAGTTCGGCATTTCAAACTCCAAGCTCCAACCAGCTTCACCCAGTTAATTTTAGGCTCAGAGCAGACTCCAGGTTCGTCCAACCGGAAATTGAAGAATGGAAAACAACTCACTGTAGGTTTAAAGGGGAAAACATAGTTCTTGCGAAATCATAAATTTAGATAGCTTGTCTGGGTGGGCACTTCGATTTTTAGTATTTACTTGATCAGTCTACATTTCCTTGTATCTTTTTACTGTTACCAATTTAATAAAATCAAAACACAAAGGTAAAATAAAGAAAATTATTTCATAAAAACCGCTTTATTAAAATCAAAGGAAAATTATTTAAACACTTTACATAGTTTGGATTCTTTATCATAGAATAAATAGTGTATTTTTATCCTACCTCACATACCTCCGAGACTTGCAACCTTACCGGCGTGAATGGCTCAAGCCGATA
>LPNX010851107.1:67498-180966 GCA_001517045.1 Pseudotsuga menziesii
GAGGGAGAGGAAGGAAGGGAGTGGGGGGGAAGATGGAGGATGGGGAGGAGAAGAAGTAGAAGGAGGAGAAGGAGGCAAAGGGAGCGGGAAGGGGAGGAGAGGGAGAAGGAGTAGTAGAAGGGGGAGGAGGAATAGTGGGGGTGGGAGGGAAGAGAGGGATAGGAGGAGGAGAAGTAGAAGTAGAGGGAGGAGGAGGAGGAGGAGGAGGAGGGGGAGATGGATACATAAACTAAATACTACCTATATCATCAACTATCTATCTATGTAACATTTACAGATCACATAAGGTTGCTAGAAGTGCAATTTTAGTTAATAAAATATGCATTCGGTGATATTGCATGGTTACTCCTGTGATATTTAACTATTATTTCTCCTATGTGATCAACAACAATATTTAAAAAAAACTGCGATGCCACATGTGACCACCTCAACCTTCACGTCGCCCTGGCTCGTTATTTTTTTAAGCCTAAATATCCACTACTCAATGCATCGCAAGTCTTTGAGTTTATTCCTTCCTGTCTATATTTTTAGAGAAACAAAATTAATACTAAATTATACAATACATATTATTTACTAAATCTAATCGCAAGAAGACAACAAATATAGAGGTTTAAACTTGTTTCCATGATGATACCATTTCCATTATGTGTGTTTCTAAATTTTACTCTATGCATTGTAGTTTTAATTATTTTTAATGTATAGTTTTAATTTTAACTCCCAACATACACCTCATATCTACATTGATTAGTAATTTATCATGGATATTCTAGAGGAATAGTTCCTCACAATAGATCTTACAAGTTTGTGCAAAATGTATCTATTATGAAGTGTTTTGTTATTATTATAATTAATACTACAAGTGTAGCACACAAAATACTATAAGAAACTTAGAATGCATTAAAAAGAGCTCAAACAATAAATACCACACACAATGAATAAAAGAGGTCAACTTGCGATAGTAATAACTTCCTCATACCAAATCCGAGTAAGATGACCTTTGCACCATTGGAAATCTCTCAAAGTCAAGTGGCATGGAAATAACACTAAGAAAGACAACCTACAAATATCAAGTTGAGGGAAAGAAAACCACTAAGAGAAGCAATACAACAACCATCCATCATCCTCCAACAAAATTAGAGCTATGAACCATATCACATAGCAAAGGAACTCAACCATGCACTTTAATCACTATCCATATCAAAGCCAACAGGTTAGACAGAGCATGTAGAGCATAAAAGCAACCCCCAAAAAATACAACATGTGAACCTTGTGCCACCATGGCATTTCCATTTTTACTAGTTAAACCATTGACCACTGAAATGTTGATGTTTTGAGCAAAGTCAGAGATGCATGAACTTTAAAACTTTTATTGATCAATTTCATTAGATATAAATCTCATAAATATATCAGCCACATAAATATATCAGCTACATATGAATCTCATAAATATATCATCCACATAAATCAGCTCCATAAATCAATCAACCACGAGAGACATGATATACCTTGGGAAAACCCTCCAAACACAAAGGATGAAAAACCCAACAATTCTTTGAGTATAATAGATATATTAGAAGAGAATGGTTTACAACACATAATCATATTGTCTGATAAGAGATATCACCTCAGTTGCAGAGAAGATAGATCCAATGTCTAGCATATTAATAACAAGCCAAAAACCTAGCATGCAGAAGGTAGTGCATAGCATGATCAATAAACACATTGAGAGCACCACATAGTGCATTCACAAGGAGCAGCTAACTAGAACTCCCTCCATGCAAACATTAGTGCCCTTCCTTTCCTCAATTATTTTTAACTGAATGTTCATTGTCTTGAATTGAATGTTAACTTACTTGAACTGAATGTTAACTGAATATGGACTGAAATCAAAGTTTAACTGGCTATTGATCACTTGGTTAATACGCTAACTTAAGTGTCATCAGTGCTTCACTCTTGGTGCCATCTATGCACAATTTATATTATTAACTTTTGCATGGATCTTTTTAGTTAACTGATGCATGTTGATTGATAAACATTAAGCTCTTGTTTACTTAACTCGTTACATTAATTGATAGTTCAACCAATGCTTTGACTGAGCCATTGATTGAGGCATTCATATTTTATTGAAGCTTTATAACTTGAGTGCACTCAGACATTTGCATGGGCAATTCAAATTCTCTTTCTCTATGCTTTATCTCATTATCATTAAATAATTAATGCACGGTCCATATGTGTATTATTTATCCATATGATCATATCATACTCAAAATAATTATTCCCTACATACTGATCATCATATATATTACCCCAAGTGATATAGTCATATGCTAAAGTAATTCACTCTAGGGGTAGTTAAGCCCTAAAGAAGACTTATAGCGCTTAGTGACCATGACTAGCAATATATCACATAGTATAACCACATCAACAAATGGAGGTCCATGGTCTTGATACAAAAGAAGACTTCAATCTTGATACAACACAAGATCATCTCCACAATTGGAGATCCATTCTCATAGGGTACCTTTTATGAGAATACTTGACTTGATATTGCTCACAATTCTTAGCTTGATATTACTTACAAGATTTACAATACAACATCACCACCTCAATCATATGTGGATACATAGGACTTGATATGACTCACAAGTCCAACTTTATACCACACAAGTATTGGAGAATGACTCCTGATTTTGTACAATCAACACTCCCTCTCAACAAGGGAGACATTCTTTGCTTTATTAGGAATTTCTTCCATGCCAAGCTTATCTCCGAAATATCTTAAATTCGTCACTAACAACAACTTGTCCATACATTTGCAATCTGGTCATCAATATCTATGTACTAAAATTTTATTTTAAATGACCATGACTTCGATGAAGTAAGCCTTCACCTCAATGTGTTTTATCATAACACATGGGTTCTTTTAGAAATCTTGTTTATTGACACCTAATAAGTGTAGGATTCAATTCTATCACCCTAGTAGGTAGCATCTGAATCTACACTACTCCTTAGCAGGTAGTACTTTACGCAAAACACCTTTTTCTTTTGTAGTACTCTCTGACTTACACTTTGCTTTTGTATTACTAGTCGCAATACACTCAACTTTTGTAGTACTTTTCTGCAATACACATAGCAAACTCCAAGCTATATAATAGGTCTACTAAGTATTAAAATACAATAAAGATCCTATTCTAATGTACCTCAAAGGTACTCAAACATACGCTTATCCACAAGCATAAAAATACAACATGTATGCTAGGTACTTTAAGAGACCAACCAACTACTTATTCAAAGTAGCATCGTCTACATCCAATCGAGAATGCAGTTTCTCTAAACTAGAAACTATGGATTTCATATCCATCGTATGCAACGCATTAAATGTGTAATTATCATGCAGAAAGAAATCTTATCTTTTCTTTCGATTTTCAACATTTGTTGACGTCAAGAATCTTCTACCATATGAAGAAGTTCTTAGTGAGCTTGCCATTCTTTGTCATGTTCTTCAAGGCCTGATCACTTTCATTATGATTTCATATCACAATACCCCACATAAAAAACTATATGGCTACCTAACCTCTCCAAGAGGTTTTAACTAATGTTTTAAAACTCGGAACGGGGATTCAAACTAGTCGAGGGTCAACTCGAACCGTAATCAAAACTGGTAATGAATCGGAGTGGTTTGATTTCATTGAACCAGTCTATTGAAAAATACAAACAAAAATTACAATTTTTATAATGACAAATTATATTTAACATTCCGAGCTATGATTTCACCAGTCTTTATCTTCAATTGTGATATGGAAACTCAATATCAAGTTTCAACACACATAATATGGTGAATCATGATTCAATCTTGATACGCATAATATGGCAGGTTATGGAAGAATATTCTAGAGTTATATACTAAATTATGAATATTTCCAAAGGTTGCTTCCCTGGACATTTTTGGGAAATCAATTTGAATTTTGATTATTCNGCAGGGTATGGAAGAATATTCTAGAGTTATATACTAAATTATGAATATTTCCAAAGGTTGCTTCCCTGGACATTTTTGGGAAATCAATTTGAATTTTGATTATTCTAAATTTCCAACAGTAGTCAACTGTAGGGATACACATGATTTTCTAATGCCAAAAGATCGACCAGCTTCTACGCATTGTCCCAATGACAAAAGAGAGCCAGGAATAGAAGTATTGATTTCCTTTTAACTTCTTCTCTTTTCCAAAAATGGATACCCAATATGAGTGTCTCTCTCATAACATTTGATTGTTGACTACATTGGAAATACAAAGAGAGTTTTAGGCCATGCATAGAGACTTGTCATTGACTGGTTGGTTAGTAATGGACTCAGTTGGTTACCACCGATTAGGACCGGATCAGTGTTTAGGTCACTCGGTTCGTTAAGAAACCGGTTTGGTCTAGGTTTTGTACCGGTTTAAGGCCCCAATTTAGTTGTCCGGTCGGACCAACCGGTTCTGGTTCTGGCTTGGGCGGTTTTTAAAACATTGGTTTTAACTATTCTTTGATAGTTCAGACTATAAATCTTCTTGAGTATCCAATATTTTCCAATACTTTGACTATGTCTCTGGTCAAGTTGATTTTCTCATCAAGATATCACAACCCTTGGCATCCTGATTCATATACCATGAATAACTAGCGGGGAATTTATTTGTTTCCACCTATGAAGGCGAATCAATACTCCTGCTTCAACTGGAGGAGTTTTTTTGTACTATACCAAGATTTTCCCGAATAGAGGCTTAGTAAGAATTCTTGAAATGATACTCATATGTGGATATGTACTATGTATCAGATATAGATGGCTAGGAAGCTTGTAAAGCTTTACTTCTTTTCATCATGCTCTATCTGGAGCAATATATGTGATCTTTCCTTGATCACTATACTAGTAATAATTCATATACCTTTGAATCTTTACTCCATTGTTCAAGACATGTTTGATTCCACACACACTTCTATCAAGTAGATACCATAACACATGCTTTGTTTGTGCATGTCTATGTATGGACTGCAAAGCATATAATCGATCTTGGGACATGTGACTAATTAAGATACATCTCAACTAACTTTGATATCTTCCAAATCTGATTTAAACTTCAGATTTATCTTCATATAGATGGCCATGGACTTTCAGTCCATCATCCTAAAACTCTTCAAGATCTCTGTTGCACATTTTCCTTAACTAAGGAAAATCTTATCTGGTGACTACCACGCCTCTAAGATCAAGAACCATAACAAGATTCTTGAATATTGCTCCGAGATTCCTTCTAAATTATGAGCATCATGCAGGTCTCCTTTTTACATGAGGTACATCAACCAGTTTCATTGGTTCTTCAGGAGCTAGCGAATCTAGATTATCCCTCTCACTATATGGATGTGAGAATCATAATTTGGGTCCTCCAACATGAAGACTCACGCTCATATATGTATGAAGCTCTTCTTGACATAAGAATGTAAATAAGATAATTTAATTATCTTCAGGAGTCCTTACATTTCTCATAATAGAACTAGGGAATCTATTCATTCTTCTTCCTAAGAAACATAGGAACCTCCTAATTTGCTCTTTTTTAGGATCAACCATATGAATGACTCCATGTAATTCTCTTCTTGTAGGTTAGGGAATATTCTTTTCTCTACAAGAAAATTTATTCAAATGATTAATAACATTACATAACCAAGAAATGTAATCACATGAAAACTTTCAACATACTGATAATGGTTCACAAAGTTATGTACATAGACTAAATCAATGTTTTGGCATAACCCTCATTCATATCTTATGTGATGTTTTGAAACCCTATATAATTCCTATATCAGTTCAAAATTCCATATTTTATGAAGGAAAAATGCAGCCCCATATTCATATCTCATGAAGCAAGCATGAAGCCCTCTATCTGACATATTATGATCAATCATGTAATTCAAAATTCAAAATTCCATTAACTTGAACTGAATGTTAACTTTACTTGAATTGAATGTTAACTGACTTGAACTGAATGTTAACTGAATGTGAACTAAAATCAATCTTTAATTGGGTGTTGATCACTTAGTTAACAAGATAAATTAAGTGTCATCAGTGGTTCACTCTCAGTGCCATCCATGCACAAATTTTATTATTAACTTTTGCATGGATCTCTTTAATTAACTGATGCATGGTGATTGATGAGCATCAAGCTCTTGTTTACTGAACTGATTACATTCATTAATAGTTCAACTAATGCTTTGACAGAGGCGTTGATTGAGGCATTCATATTTTACTAAAGGTTTATAACTTGATTTCACTCAAACATTTTCATTGGCAATTAAAATTCTCTTTCTCTATGGTTTATCTCATTATCATTAAATAATTAATGCATAGTCCATATGTGTATTATTTATCCATCTGATCATATCATACTGAGAAGAATTATTCCATACATACTGATGATCATATATATTACCCTGGGCCATATAGTCATATGCTAAAGTAATTCAGTCTAGGGGTAGTTAAGCCCTAAAGGAGACTTGTAGCAATATATCACGTAGTATAACCACCTCAAAAAATGGAGGTCCATAATTTTGATACAACACAAGAATTCAATCTTGCCGCAACACACGATCATCTCCACAATTAGAGATCCATTATATTAGGGTACCTTCTATGAGAATACTTGACCTGATATTACTCACAATTCTAGTCTTGATATTACTCATAAGACTTAGCTTGATATTACTCACAAGCTTTACAATACAACATCACCACCTAAATCATATGAGGATACATTGGACTTGATATGACTCACAAGTCTGACTTGATACCACACAGATCTTGGAGAATAACTCTTAATGCTATACAATCAACACAAAACATATAATACTAGTTAACCATGCAAAACCAACAAAACAAGGTAATAACAAGTGCAAGTAAATGAGCAATGAGAACAGATGGGAATGAGGCCATTGATATGAAAAAGCATGACCAATACCATGTTGCAAATAAACCATCCGAACAAATCCAAATCCATTCAACCACTGAATCGAGGAAGTGGTTAAAGTACAAATAGTCTAGGTATCTTGTTTTTGAACACTATCTAGTTTTGAATTATGTTGTTGATCAAGGTAGAAATGATTGAGCTAAGGTGTATGGTTTGTGGATTCTTATGTAAATAGTAGTGGATAAAACATTGAATCATATACAGGTTTCTTGGGACTATAGAATATTGATAGATTTAGGAAATAACAAATGCATAATTGAAAATATTATATCAACCCCAATTATGAATCAAGTTCTAGCCTTGTTGTACGTAAATCATAATTTCAATCAAATATGTTTTTTCCCACATTTGTAGATAATTCAATTCAAAAGTTGGTTAGTTATCTAAATATGTTATTTCTTTTTAGGAATAGACCTTATCTTAGCAAGAGTTCAAATGAGGGGCCATATTTTCATTTTTGAATGATCTCTTTATTAATTTTGAAGATGGTAGGAGAAAAATTGTGAGATGTGTAGTTTATTTTTCTGATGTAGTTTCAATTTGCAGCACTGAAAGACATTAATTTTGAATATGTATTTAAAAGGTTGTCTTAAGGCAATGAATAAATACTATATAAATGTAGTCATATCCAGGTAGAGAGATTGTTGGTGTTGTCTAGGAATATTATTTCTGCTTTTATGGCATTACAAGGAAGACTCATGACTATTCTGATTTTACACTTGAAATGTTGAATACAGAGATTATTTTTCTTGGAATCAATGGCCTAGATCAAGTATACAAAATGTATGCCCATAGGTGAAACAAAATCCCTATATGGTCAATAAATAAATAAAACCCTAAATCACGTCAAAACTAGCACCTCGGTGACAAATGGAAATCGAAGAATTTGTCAAATGATAAAGTCCATACTTTAGATCGATAATAAGTTCAACAGAAGGGACAAGGGGTACTAATCTTCTAGGTAAGTCATCCACAAACCCCTCTCTATATGCCACGACCTACAATTATAAGGCTCAACACCGAATTCCACAGGGGTTACAACCTCCAAACCATAAGGTACTACACCATGCCACTTGCAAAAAATTGTTGAAACCACAACAACAACCAAAACACATGAAGATACCAAGGAGGGTTAGATAAACAAGGTCCAAAGAAACAACCTAGGGACTCATAGAATGCAACAAGTAAGGGGAGGATCACATCAAAACAAACACAATCAAGTAGGTTCTGACCAAAGGGATTTTAATTAATTAGGGTCAAAAGGGATTATGAAAAAATCACAAAATAGGCCTCTAATTCACCAAGTCCAACTTAGAAATCAAACATACTACGTAAAGAAAAATTGAAAACATAGGAGCGCTGCCATGTGAAGGTTGTTGATGAGCACTATACCTCTCTACAAAAAACTAGGTAAGGTGCATCATCATTGTGACATCCACAAACTAACTGTTATAGCTAGATTTTGTTTCCTATTTTTAGACTATATGCTTTATTTTCAAAAAATGGTTTTTCTTATTTCTTTTAAGATTTTGAGTTTGGTTTTTGAAGTATTTTGATAGCAAGCATATTTTTGTTTTTGATTTTATAATTTTCCTTTTAAATTTATTTTACTTAGTTGTTTTCATAAGTTTAATGGGCTTATTAGGTGTATATATTTCTGAAAGGTTGGAAAAATATACTATAAGGTTTAATCAAAGTTTGAATACATAATCTAACCCTTTGTTTTTAAGCCTTTTGTATAAAAAACATTGATCAGAGATTCTTGTAGCGCAAAAGTAGAAACCATGAACTAGAGCATTACAAGAAAGTCGTGGACTTTAAAAAAAATCGTATGTTTGCTGGTGAGTTTTAAAAATTGCAAATGATGCGAGTTATCACATCTGTAAAACGAGAATGATACGTGTATAGGATTTACTAATCATTTTGACAAGTGTTCAAGTTAAGACAAGGATGATTTAGGCAAGTTGCAGCTGTCTGGAATTTGGAAAATGGATATCTTTTAAACAGTAATGATAGTGAACGATGGGAGTAATTCTAAGCTAGTTATGAATTCCTTGGATGTATGAGAGCTTACAGAGATCGTGCTGATACCTGGCAGTCCGTGGCTGGAAGAGATTGTGAGGAAGGAGGTTATAGGTTTAGGGTTTGCAAAGTCAGTGACTGGCGCAGTTGTGGCAGTTGAAGACAGAGTTACGGAGGTTACTGGACACCTGCAAAGACAAGATAGTGTATTTTCAGCATCTGAAACCATTATTACGACATGTATGCAACCGATTGCTGACATCGTTCACAAATTCAGGTTTGCATTAAGAGAATATTAGTTCATGGGTGTTGATTAAGAAATTGCAAGCTTGGGAACACGATTTTGCTAAATTATTAGTTCATTATGTCAGTGGAATGTTTTTCAAATACCTATCAACTGTTTTAGAAAAAAATCATATCTAGGCTTCTCAACCTCTAGTCTACTGTTGAAATAAGATACATTCGAAAAAGTTTTGACTATTTTCTGAAGGAGAAACAATTAGGGTTCAATATAGAAAATGAAGAGAAGTGGAAAGACAAACAGGGCTAAACCTTCAGACATGACATGGGCTAAAACCTTTCCCGACTCTACAAAATTGTTTCAAGAAGTAGGATGGTTTCAATATTTTGAAAAAATTGATGGTTATCATTTAGAAGTTTCCTTTGGATTCGCTCAAGGATTAGAGAAAGACACAGTCATGTTTAATACCCTAAAAATTGAATTAACTAGAGAGTTGATAGCAGAAGCTACAAGCATGTCTGATGAGGGTGAGTTTTGGTTCAAGAAAGTGTCTTTTGCTTTTAATTTAGAGAATTTCTTGTTGCCTAATGTTGTAGCAGATTGGGGTAAGGGGGTTCATATACAGAAGTTCAAGCCTGAATGGAGGGAGCCAATTAAGATTTTGCAGAGTTATATAACCTGTGAGGGAAGATATGCCTCTGTTTTTAAATATCACATTAGGTTTCTACAAAAACTAAGTCAAGAGTCAAAGATGAATCTTCCATTTTTCTTCCTAAAAAGATTACAGAATATGTCAAGTAGCGTAAGAGAACATCAGAATCACACTAAACAGTCTATTTTCCACCATGGATTGATAATAATTATTATCTGTACTGTGCTCCAGAAAAAAGGTAAGACTTGGGATTAATTTTTGTTCTGGTCAAGGTTTCAAAGCAAAAAGGAAGACCAATAAAAAAGGAGACAGATAAATAAATCACATAGCCTTGCCAAAAAATTGAAGAAAGAAGTCATTATTGAAGGAGTAGAAGAGACTAATCAAGTGGAGTCTTAGACAAAGAAGCATGAAGAGCCTGTAGGTGAAGAAGATTGATAAAGATAATCACTTGGAATATCAAGTGCAGAACTTAGAAGATGTAGCAGAAATCATTGAAGATGACACAACAAATACTTTTGATGAAGATACGAACCAGGAAGAAGGTAAATGTGTTTTAGAACAGGAGTAGATTCCTACAGATGTACATGAAGAAAGAAGGGAGATTCCACTGCTGGATAAATTGAGGGTTGATAATACACAAAGCTCAAAAGAAGGTTTTGAAGAAAATCTGGTCATAAAAGGAGTTAAAAGAGAAGCTGTTCATCTTGCGACTATAAAACATCAAGGTAAATCTATGAGTATGCTGAGATAAATAGGAGTAGGATGGAGACCTAAAACTAGACCTAAGAACAAGTTGAGGTTAAATATGAAAAAAAATTAAATCCCAAGCTAGCTCAAGAAAAAATTACAATATCAGAATATTCCTCCATGGATTGATAAAATTAATTGTCAGTTTTGTGCTCCAGAAAAAAGGTAAGAATTGGGATTACTTTTTGTTTTGGTCAAGGTTTCAAAGCAAAAAGGAAGACCAATAAAAAAGGAGATAGATAAATAAATCACACATCCTTGTTAAAAAATGGAATAAAGAAGTCATTATTGAAGCAGTAGAAGAGACTAATCAAGTGGAGTCTTAGACAGAGAAGCTTGAAGAGCCTGTAGGTGAAGAATATTGATGAAGATAATCACTTGGAATCTCAAGTGCAGAACTTAGAAGATGTAGCAGAAATCATTGAAGATGACACAGCCAATACTTTTGATGAAGATAGGAACCAGGAAGAAGGTAAATGTGTTTTAGAACAGAAGTAGATTCCTACAGATGTACATGAAGAAAGAAGGGAGATCCCACTACTGGATAACTTTAGGGTTGATAATACACAAAGCTCAAAAGAAGTTTTTGAAGAAAAGCTGGTCATAAAAGGAGTTAAAAGAGAAGTTGTTCATCTTGCAACTATAAAACATCAAGGTAAATCTCTGAGTATGCTGAGATAAATAGGAGTAGGTTGGATACCTAAAACTAGACCTACGAACAAGTTGAGGTTAATTATGAATTTTTTTATAAATCCCAAACTAGCTCAAGAAAAAATTACAATATCAGAATATTCCTCTTCTCAAGAGGATTTAGAAGAGGATGAAAGCCTGAATGTTAAAAAAATCAAGAGTAAGAAACATGATTCTTTGATGGTTGATTCATCTCCAGTAAGAAATAAAGTTCCAAAACAGTTAGAAGATATTGGAAAAAAGGAAAGTCTTGGCCCACAACAAGTTTATACTAGGAAACATCATTCAATAATGTTAGAATCATGTACAGATAATGGGTATATTGTAGATCCATCAATCTAGTGCAATTTTGAAGGTGTTAAATCTCCAGATGTTCCTGTAGTGACAGAGGTTTTCAAGTATGAAGAGGAAGATGAGGAAATTTTTAAGAAGTTGAATGTCCCTTGGTTATCAGAGGGAACTTCTTCATTCCAAGAAGGGAAATGTATATATTCTGAGAATGAAAATATTTAGAAAATTTTTAAGTAGTACAAGTACCAAATATACTTTCTGCATGAAATAAATGAAGGATTAGTAATGGAAAATCGAATATTAAGAGAAGATCTTGAGGAAATTAACAGCCATTATCAAGAGTTGATTGTGGTTTCGAAGGAAGCATTGAAGAGGAAAAGGCAGACACAAAACCTATGTGCAGAACTGAAGCAGACTATCCAAGAAGTAACTCAGCAAAATCAAGAGTTATCAAGGAGAGTTGAAGACCTAGAAACTTAGTAGCAGAGAACCAGAAGAAAAACTCAAGCTTTAGAGGGAATAGCACTTTTGGTTGAGGCTACCAAAGATCTTTAAAAGGCTATTGATGACAGGTGTCTTTAGTTAACTTTTGTAAAGATATTAGTTTGTTTTGGAAAACCTTTACTTTACTAGCTATTTCGATAGTCTAACCTAGAAGGTAGTTATTTAGTTAAATAACTGTTTTTTGATGTAACTAAGATAAAAGAAAGAAATTAGAATGAGTAGAGGTTCGAATTTTTGTACAAGGGGAGGCTTCCAAGCTACTGTATACAGAGCTAAGTTGAAAAACTCTTATGTATTCTTGATGATTGATTATGATATATATGCAAACTGTAAGCCCATATTATTCTATCTGCTGGTTTCATTTATGATTGGTGTAGTCACTCTGTTGACAAATTCATTTCTTGTTTGATGTTATTATTCATGGAATGCTTATGAACTCCAGGTGAAACTCAATATTGTGCTTATGTTGTTTGTGGTTTATATTTCATATATTATGCATCTCAGTCCTTTACTGTTACATGATTTAGTGTTTTTCTTAGCCTGATGCGATTTTACCCTCTTGTTAACAAACTGTAAAACCAAAACCCTAAAAACCTATTTTACTTAGTTTTATTTTATGAGATTGTTTGGATTGTTCTTTAGTAGTCTGAGAACAAGTTCTGGCACTAAAATCTTTGGCACCGTTGCTGGGGACGAAGCTGAAGCATACTTTCCCTGGGTTATTCATCATTCAACTGGTTTTGAGAGGTGGACAAAACCAACAAATCATTAAGACTACATTTCACCAAATAGTTCACAGTGGCTACTAAGGGAGTTGGGACAAGAGGTAGACCAACTTCACCATTACACTTGGGTGTCTCAGACCCAGAGCAAATTCTAAAAGTAGCTAGGAAAATTAAGAAGTCACAATCATCTCTAGCTTTATGTAGCCCTAATCAAATTGACCTATTGTCAACCTTTTCACTTGTAAAGGAAGAAAAACAAGATTCATCATAATTGACACCTACAATACCTGTTAGCATTTTTCAGATCTTTACTAATCCTCAGTCCTTCAAAAAGGCAAAAACCTTATCTCCTGGAAAAATTCCTTTGTTTCAGTTCAAAGTCAATAAGAGCCCTTTTCAACCAAGTACCAGTCTAGTAAATAAGTCTTTGCTTGCAGCAAATCCTAGTAGTTTAACAATGGCAGCTCAACAACCTCCATTAGATATGATGGATAGGATGGTGGCAACTAGGTATGCTCCATTAGTTCTTGCTCATCCGTTAAATGCTCTCCCTGGTGGGGATTATCAGAAATATTTACCAAGGTTCAATGGGTAGGGTGAGACAACAACTGAGGAGCACTATGATGCATTTCTTAGCTATGCAGATAACCAAAACATTGAGGCAAAGGATGTGTGGATGAGAATGTTCGTACAGAGTCTCGATGGAGAGGTTAGAAGGTGGTTCAGGGAACTACCAACAAATTCAATTACTTTGATTGAGGAACTTCAGGATGTCTTCATAAGGCAGTGGGGTGATACCAAAGACCATACATACTATATTACAGAGTTTGGAGCCCTAAGAAGGAAAAAAGATGAAACCATAGCTAACTTTTCTAAGAGGTTTAGCAAAATGTATGGTAGAATTCCTACAGAAATCAAGCCCTCTTAAACTTCAGTGAAACTCACCTATGACAATGCCTTTGATCATGAGTTTTCTTTACATATGAGAGAAAGAAGACCTGTTAGTTTATTGAATATGAAAGAAGCAACAATAGAGGTAGAATCCAATATTATAGCCTCTAATATACTGAAGGTGAATTCAGATCAACAAGTTTATGATATAAGGATAGATCCAGAAAGGGTTAAATCCATTTTGGAGATCAGTTTACCTAGAAGCAAGAAGGATGTGCAATCTTTTATTGGGAAAATAAATTTTATGCATTGGTTTATACCGAATTTTGCTGGAACTATTAAACAAATAACAGCTATGTTGAAGAAAGATCAGGAAGTGAAATGGACAACATAGGATAGGAATTCATTTGAGAAGATAAAGCTAACTCTTACAGAAGCACCGGTGCTAGTGAGTCCTGGTTTTTCAAAAGAATTTTTGACTTTTTCTTTTGCATCAAAGGATACATTAGCTGCTGTTTTGTTACAGAAGAATAATGATGGAATGGAATAGCCAATTGCATTTTTCAGGAAGACTCTCAGGGACTCAGAGTTAAGGTACAGTACATTGGAAAAGCAAGCTTATTCACTGGTAAAAGCATTAAAAATTTTCAGAATTTATGTTTTACATTCTAAGGTCATTGCTTATGTTGCCAATGCTGCCATTAAGGATATATTAACTTAGCCTGATAGCGAAGGGAAAAGGGGAAAATGGATTGCTAAGATAATGGAATATGATGTGGACATAAAGGCTACTAAACTAGTGAAGGGTCAAGGTTTAGAAAAATTGTTGGCTGATTCAAATTGTCAAGCTTTAGGCCTTCATTTGATGGTAGAACAACCTATATAGGAAGAATTGCAATCTGAGCAAGAGAAGGAAAAGATTATGGAGCAGTATGGAGAATCTACATGGTATGCAGACATTGTACATTTCCTATTGTATTTACAATGTCCTAAATATCTAGTTAAAAAGGCAGCTAGGTCATTGAAGTTAAAAGCTACTAAATATTGTCTGATAGAACAACAACTATTTTGGAAATATCCAGGAGGTATTTTTCTCAGATGTTTAGATAAGCCAGAGATTGAGGAGGTATTCTCAGAATCCCATGAAGGTGATTGTTGGGGACATAAATACTGGAATACTACTGCTTATAAAATCTTGAGGTTTGGATACTATTGGCCTTCCCTGTTCTCTGATGTATATCAGTAGGTAAGAGCTTGTTCCCCATGTCAAAAAAATTTCGGTAAGCAAAATTTAGTGTCTTTACCATTGAAGCCTATTGCAGTGAATGCTCTTTTTTAGAAGTGGGGCTTAGACTTTATAGGTGAGATAAATCCTTTTTCTTCAGGGCAGCATAAATGGATATTGACAGCTACAGATTTTTTTCACCAAGTGGGTGGAGGCAATTCTCACAAGAAATGCAACAGACAAGGTGATAATTAGCTTTATTCAGGAAAATATTATTAGTAGATTTGGATGTCCCAAGAATTTATTGACTGATAATGATAAATATTTTAAATCTAAAGCTATGGTGGCATTTTGTGAAGAAAATGGGATTGTTTTGAAACACTCAACACCTTATTACCCTCAGGGAAATGGGTTAGCTGAATCAACCAATAAAAGTATCATTCAGAGCATCAAGAAGTTGTTGAGTCAGAATAAGAGGTCATGGGACTCAATGCTGAAATATGCATTGTGGGCTGATAGGATAACAATTAAAAAGGCAATTGGGACTTCTCCTTTTCAACTGGTATATGGCACTAATGTGGTGTTTCCAGTTCAGATTAGTATTCCAGTAATGAAACTTCTTCAAGACAGTCAAGAGGAACCCAATGATATTCAAAGGAGAGTTTATGCACTAATTGAATTACAAAAGAATCGTGAATCAATGGAAGAAAAGGCTCAGTTGTACATAAAGAAAATCAAAGAGAGGTTTGATAGGAAAATTAAAGAACACACCTTTTTCAACGGGGATATGGTATTAAGATGGGATGCTAGAAAGGAACAGAAGGGTAAACATGGTAAGTTTGATAATTTATGGTTTGGACCTTTCATAGTGTCAATTTTTTTGGAGAATAATAATTTTATATTACAGACTTTGGATGGTGAGGAGTTGTCTAATCCAGTTAATGGACGATTCCTTAAGCATTTTTACATTCTTTGAAGGAAAAAGATTTGAATTTCATTGTATATACCGGTGTGTGAAGGATTGAATAAAGACTCCATAGCCCAATGGATATTTTGCAGAGTAGCAGATAGGTTCATTTAAATTGCATAAGGCACTGATCTACAGGTTCTTGAAGCCTCACAAGGAGAACTTCATCCTGCAGCAGGAGCCGGATGTTATAGCTAGATTTTGTTTTCTATTTTTAGACCATATGCTTTATTTTCAAAACATGGTTTTTCTTATTTCTTTTAAGATTTTGAGTTTGGTTTTTGAAGTATTTTGATAGCAAGCATATTTTTATTTTTTATTTTATAATTTTCCTTTTAAATTTATTTTACGTAGTTGTTTTCATAAGTTTAATGGGCTTATTAGGTGTATATATTTCTGAAAGGTTGGAAAAATATACTATAAGGTTTAATCTAAGTTTGAATACATAATCTAACCCTTTGTTTTAAAGCATTTTGTATAAAAAACATTTATCAGAGATTCCTGTAGCGCAAAAGCAGAAACCATGAACTAGAGCGCTACAAGAAAGTCATGGACTTTAAAAAAAATCGTAAGTTTTCTCGTGAGTTTTCAAAATTGCAAATGATGTGAGTTATCACATCTGTAAAAGGAGAATGATATGTGTATAAGATTTACTAATCATTTTGACAAGTGTTCAAGTTAAGAAAAGGATGATTCAGGCAAGTTCCAGCTGTCCATAATTTGGAAAATGGAGATCTTTTAAAAAATAATGATAGTGCACGATGGGAGTAATTCGAAGCTAGTTATGAATTCCTTGGATGTATGAGAGCTTACAAAGAACGTGCTGATACCAGGTAGTCTGTGGTTGGAAGAGATTGTGAGGAAGGCGGATACAGGTTTAGGGTTTGCAAAGTTAGTGACTGGCGCAGTCGTGGTAGTTGAAGACATAGCTACAGAGGTTACTAGACACCTGGGAAGACCAAATCACATATTTTCAGCAGCTGAAACCATTATTACGATAGGTATGCAACTGATTGCTAACATCATTCACAAATTCGGGTTTGCATTAACAAAATAATAGTTCATGGGTGTTGATTAAGAAATTGCAAGCTTGGAAACCCGATTTTGCTCAATTATTAGTTCATTCTGTCAGTGGAATGTTTTTTGAAATACCTATCAACTGTTTTAGAAAAAATTCATATCTAGGGTTCTCAGCCTCTAGTCTACTATTGAAATAATATTCTTTCGAAATAGTTTTGACTATTTTTTGAAGGAGAAACAATTAGGGTTCATTACAGAAAATGAAGAGAAGTGGCAAGACAAATAGGGCTGAGCCTTTAGAAATGACATGGGCTAAAACCTTTCCCAACTGTGCAAAATTGTTTCAAGAAGCAGGCTAGTGTCAATATTTTGAAAAAAATGATGGTTATCATTCAGAAGTTTCCTATGGATTCGCTCAAGGATTAGAGAAAGACACAGTCATGTTTAATACCCTAAAAATTGAATTAACTAGAGAGTTGATAGCAGAATCTACAGGCATAGCTGATGAGGGTGAGTTTTGGTTCAATAAAGTGCCTTTTGCTTTTAATTCAGAGAATTTCTTGTTGCCTAATGTTGTAGCAGATTGGGGTAAGGGGGTTCATATACAGAAGTTCAAGCCCGAATGGAGGGCACCAATTAATATTTTACAGAGTTATATAACTTGTGATGGAAGATATGCCTCTGTTTTTAAATATCACATTAGGTTTCTACAACACTTAAGTTAGGATTCAAAGATGAATCTTCCATTTTTCTTCCTAAAAATCTTACAGAAGATGTCAAGTAGGGTAAGAGAACATCGGAATCACACTAAACAATCTATTTTCCACCATGGATTGATAAAATTGATTATCAGTATTGTGCTCCAGAAAAAAGGTAAGACTTGGGATTACTTCTTGTTTTGGTTAGGGTTTCAAAGCGAAAAGGAATACCAATAAAAAAGGAGACAGATAAATAAATCACACAGCCTTGTTAAAAAATGGAAGAAAGAAGTCATTATTGAAGTAGTAGAAGAGACTAATCAACTGGAGTCTTCGAAAAAGAAGCTTGAAGAGCCTGTAGGTGGACAACAAAAGAAGATTGACGAAGATAATCGCTTGGAATCTCAAGTGCATAACTTAGAAGATGTAGCAGAAATCATTGAAGATGACATAGCAAATAATTTTTATGAAGATACGAACCAGGAAGAAGGTAAATGTGTTTTATAACAAGAGAAGATTTTGACAGATGTACATGAAGAAATAAGGGAGATCCCAGTGCTGGATAAAATAAGGGTTGATAATACACAAAGCTCAAAAGAAGGTTTTGAAGAAAAGCTGGTCATAAAAGGAGTTAAAAGAGAAGTTGTTCAGCTTGTGACTATAAAACATCAAGGTAAATATCTAAGTATGCTAGGAGAAATAGGAGTAGGCTGGAGACCTAAAACTAGAGCTAAGAACAAGTTGAGGTTAAATATGAAAAAAACTTTTAAATCCCAAGCTAGCTCAAGAAAAAATTACAATATCAGAAGATTCCTCTTCTCAAGAGGATTTTGAAGAGGATGAAAGCCTGAATGTTAAAAAAATCAAGAGTAAGAAACATGATTCTTTGATGGTTGATTCATCTCCAGTAAGAAATAAAGTTCCAGAACAGTTAGAAGATATTGGAAAAAAGGAAAGTCTTAGCCCACTTCAAGTTTATACTAGGAAACAACATTCAATAATGTTAGAATCATGTATAGATAAGGGGAAGATTGCAGAGCCATCAATCCAATGCAATTTTGAAGGTGTTAAATCTCCAGATGTTCCTGTAGTGATAGAGGTTTTCAAGTATGAAGAGGATGATGAGGAAATTTTTAAGAAGTTGAATGTCTCTTGGTTATCAGAGGGAACTTCTTCATTCTAAGATGGGAAATGTATAGATTCTGAGAATGAAAATCTTCGAAAAAGTGTCAAGTAGTACAAGTACCAAATAGACTTTCTGCATGAAACAAATGAAGGATTAGTAATGGCAAATCGAAGATTAAGAGAAGATCTTGAGGAAATTAACAGCCATTATCAAGAGTTGATTGTGGTTTCGAAGGAAGCATTGAAGAGGAAAGGGCAGAAACAAAACCAATGTGCAGAACTGAAGAAGGCTATCCAAGAAGTAACTCAGCAAAATCAAGAGTTATCAAGGAGAGTTGAATACCTAGAAACTGAGCAGCAGAGAACCAGAAGAAAAACTCAGGCTTTAGAGGGAATAGGACTTTTGGCTGAGGCTGCCAAATATCTTTAAAAGGCTATTGATGACAGGTGTCTTTAGTTAACTTTTGTAAAGATATTAATTTGTTTCAGAAAACCTTTACTTTACTAGCTATTTCGATAGTCTAACCTAGAAGGTAGTTATTTAGTTAAATAACTATTTTTTGATGTAACTAAGATAAAAGAAAGAAATTAGAATGAGTAGAGGTTCGAATTTTTGTACAAGGGGAGGATTCCAAGCTACTGCATATAGAGCTAAGTTTAGAAACTCTTATGTATTCTTGATGACTGATTATGATATATATGCAAACTCTAAGCCCATATTATTCTATTTACTGGTTTCATTTATGATTGGTGTAGTCACTCTGTTGACAAATTCATTTCTTGTTTGATGTTATTATTCATGGAATGGTTGTGAACTGTGGGTGAAACTCAGTGTTATGCTTATGTTTTTTCTGGTTTATATTTCATATATTATGCATCTCAGTCCTTCACTGTTACATGATTTATTGTTTGTCTTATCTTTATGAGATTTTACCCTCTTGTTAACAAACTGTAAAACCAAAACCCTAAAAACGTATTTTACTTAGTTTTATTTTATGAGATTGTGTTGGCTTGTTCTTTAGTAGTATGAGAACAATTTCTGGCACCAACACTAACTAAACCATGGTGCATAACATGTGGCATGAAATAAATATGGCAAGGCCCTCACAGTGTCACAATTACCTTATGCCGAGTAAAGAGAAAAGATGACAAGTGTTGTTACGATGTTAATATTTAAAGGATGTTGAAATCATGAAGAAAATAGCAACACATTGACAATACATTAAAAATGAATCATAATGTTTCCAAATCAATAATGCACAAGAATGATAATCAAATATTGTTAGACATAAAATGTATAAACTATCTCTTCAGCCCTTGGTGGCAACACAAAGCTACTACTCAGACAAGGTGTTATTGACAATCCTATGAAAACCTTATACCTCTGAGAAACTAGGTGGTGGAACCCTCTTCAAGTTTTAAGTAAGAATCATGAGCAAAGAGGAATTATATATCAAAACATTGGGTATCAAAATGCTACAAAAATGAGGTCAACAAATTCCACATATTAAAAAATATCATAATGTACATTAGGTTTCACATTGGTGAAATAAACATCCTGTGTCAAATAACAAATCTCTAGACTAACCAATCATTATGTAACAAAATGTAACAATATTGTAGAACTATAATCAATCAATTAGATCATAAGTTGTCTTATTCTCAGTTTCTGTTGATAAACATAGGGAATAATTCCCCTCATTCACACCCCACACATACACAATATTTCTAACTAGATAATGTGAAAAGATAATACAACTTATTGATGATGGAAAAATAAAGTAAAATTTCGTTGGTTATAAAAGGTTACCACAAGTCGACCATGAAAGTTGGGATCATGAGGAAACTCTGATGCAATCATCCTAAACAAAAAATATGTATCATTGTAAGAAAGGGTACTCTAGAAGACCCAAATACTCTATTACTTTCATTCCATAACCTGTAGCTATAATTGTTGTCAATAAATTATTACAAGATGAGAAAGAAATTTCTAATCAAACTATGTTGTTGATAACTTTGGAAATTATTTACCTGCATATTCAATGTCCAAGTCGAGTACTAAAATTATTTAGTATAATATCTTGTTGGTCGCTTATTGGCCTACCATGATTCTATACACAGAAAAGAAGAGATGCTTCAGTTGACTTATAGTTAATAAGCAAACATGACCCCCACACAACAAAATTTCATAAACCACTAGTATATGGAAAATATAGGTAAAAAAAATCATAGCCACAATGCTAGCCTACAAAAATACGATCCCTTATACATTTGGTATTTACATATCCTATCCTTGTTACCTTTTAAACTCTCTAATAATCCTTTTCACATAATATTTAACAAATTTATTGAGAATTTACTTCACAAGTCACCTATTAAAAGAGTGATAATCAACACATGGTTATAGTGAAAACTCCAAGGTTAGTGCAACAACTAGTTAAGGAGAAATTGACAAGTTAAAAGTGAACATGCGATTTTAATATTTTTCTTATTGAATCTCTCTGAATCCACTAACTATCCCTTGTGCTAGTTATAGGCAGGTGTCAGGAACTATAACACATAGTTAACATGTAATGTAGTGAAAGGAAGTAAGTCTCGGTGAACCTATTATGGTTAAAGAACCCAATGTTGTATAGGCCTATCTATCAGTGCACTTTCAAAGGGACATTACTAGACAAGATCTTGGAATTGACATTTTCCATTTCTTGACCTGACTATTGTGACTGAACAAACATTGTTTATGCATTAAGTAAAACACCCTATATTTGGCCAGCCTTGTTGTAATTTGTCATAAATATGTGATATTGATCTATGAGTGGTTCAAAGTGCATCTTTGAGGTTTGTTGTTAATCCATAGAAACCTAAAAAACAATGCAGATGATGAACCTAAGAATGTCTTGGTCCATCTATGAGAAAAATCACTGGAGGAGATGATCAGAGAAGATCTTGGGATGGAAATTTCCATTCCTAGACCTAATTTCTGTGTCTCATTTTTCTATCTCCAAGTGTTATCTAAAATACCCCATTTGTGGCTAGCCATGCCAAAATATATGAAGAATCTATGATACCGATTATCAATTCAAATCGTATCTGGCCATCCTTGCTGGAATTTGTTAAAAATATATGAAATTGGCCTATCAGTGTTTCAAATTCCATCTTTAAGCTTCTTGGTTGATCCATGGGCACTCCTCACCCCTATAGACCTCATTTGTCGATACAAGGTGAGCAAGGTTTTCTCAATGCTATGTGGAAGACAAAGGATTGCAACGATTAGCATGGGTTGCTAAATAATGCTCTAGGAATGAAAGGTATCGAATTCTAGTATGTTTTTGGTGAAAACAAACAAAAAAAGATCCCTAAAACGAATTGAAAATGAACTCTAAAAAGAAAAGCATGGTATATTCACATAAGAAATGTGAATTCCATTATCTACCATCCTTCTTTGTCATATTTTTCCACAAATTGAATCATGAAGCATGAAAATAGAAGGAATTTCCGTGTGAGTTAGAACTCCTATTCGCAAGTTCAATTCTTGTGGCGTAACAACGAAAGTGTGGCGAGTCATGTCTGAAATTAGGAGACGAATTATGCATTCATGGTGGTAAACCCCAACCTTCTTTGTTATTTCCTATACCTCCTTCTTCTAGGATGTTGGAGTGGTTTCATATTTTGTCTCCAGACCAAAGGTGAAAAATCACCTTCTTGTTGTAAAAGACAGAGTATATAGAAAAAATAAAAATAAATAAAAATAAAAACTTTTGATTATTTCTGAAGATCACTATGAAGAAGTAAAAGACAGAGTGTGTAATAGCACTCTGAACCATGGATAATTTTAGGGGCGAAATTTAGCCCATGGGCTATTTTTAGGGGGTTTTCTAAAAAAAAAGATTCACCATTTTGCAATTTTTGATGTCCTGTTTTGCCGAATTTTGATGGGGTAAACTTTTTTCACCCTAAAATTCACCAAATTATTATATAAATGATATAAAATCCTTGGAAATTAAAATATTTTTTGAAAAATATCGCCAAACATTTTATAGTTGGTGTTTTAAGAATTGGTAAGATTCACCAACATTTATACACTTTTAAATAAGCATTGTTCCTTAAAATCATCCTTGCTCTGAACAAAGAAATAATTTGTCCAAGAACCATCTAGTTAACCCTAGATTAAGAAATTAAATTTTTCTTAGAAGAAACAGAAGAAACCCTAGATTAAGAACTTACGTTTCATCTAGACAACATGGTAGATCCATTGTGAAATTTGTATCGGAATGCAAGCATAAATATCCAAAGTGTCGCCAATGGCCTCATGGTCGTTTCGATTTGATCCACGATTTCTGATTTGGTCATAGAATAGAAAAAATAAAGTTTCCCCAATTTTTTTCCCTCCACAAATATTTAAATTTGTTAATATTATTGTAGTATATATTAATATAATATATTCATATATTAAAAATATATTATATATAATAATATTAACATTTTATAATAATGGATCATTAGATTTGATTTCATCTATGTTATGCCATGAAATCAACAATGGAAAATTGTAATTTTAAGCAAATATTAAAACCGCAGATAGAGACCCCCTAGTTCTAAAATTTAATTTACAATTTAGACAATTTAGTAAATTTTAACAATTTTCGTCATTTTCTATTTGTGTCACTTATTATCTAGTCATAATTTTTATCTGATGACTAAACTAGTCTTTTTTAGTTGAGTTGCTCAAATTTAGTCATATTTAGCTTAAAAACACTCTTGTGACTAACTTTTTTATTCACGTAGTCATTTATCCCTTATTTTCTACTAGTGTACACATAAGGTTAATGCGAATGGAGGAGAGGTAGTTGAAGGCATTGAAGGCTTTCATTATACAAAGATCATGTCCTGAGGGTTCTATCTTTTACCCAACTAGGGACAAAAATGTTGTTGTACAACTTGAAAGCAACACAAAGTATGTTGCACATGTGTTTCTTGGCACTACTGAGGTAACTAACCATCAATTCCCCACTAAATAGACAATGAAAAGAGATTTGTTCTATGATTAATGATAATGTACATTTATCTTTCCCACTAATTGCAGGTCACTCAAAGAAAATTTATTTTTACGTGATAACGTCATCCCAGACAATTGTGAAGAGGCAAAGAAACTGCTTAAAAAGTTGGGTGTTCAATACACATCATATCACACTTATTTGAATGATTATATTTTATATAGTGGCAAATATGTAGACAAAGAGATATGTCCTATATTTGTGCATGATAAGTACTAGATATAAAACATGGTAAGGCACGCGGTCCTTCTTGTAATCTATTGAGGCACATGCCTATAATCCCAAGGATTGAAAGGATTTTTCATTGCAAAGAATTATCCATGTTACAGGGGTGGCATGCCTCACATGGAAGTGAGCCAAGAGTTATATGGATTCCTACAGATTCAATAACCATGCAACATATATGGGATACATGGCCTGATAAATTCAAGGATGAAGTACAAATCTTTCAATGAGAATATCCATGGATGAAGTTAAACTTTATTCCCTCAAAAATACCAATTATTTTATTTGGCCAATGGTAGTGATTAATGACAATATTCTTCCTGGTTTTCTGTGAAGAACAAACACCTTATGTTGACTCTAATAGTTCCTAGTAGAATACAAGTGAAGAATATGGATGCCTACCTCCGACTATTGATTGAAGAATTTAAGGAATTATGGGAAGCGATACATGTCTACAATGTATTAGACTCTTCTTGGTGGAGAGGTTGTACGCTGTATGGAATATGTGCATATACCATGCTTGATTATCTAGGACTAAGAGTTTTCTATGGTAAGCATGTTGATATACCACGCTTGATTATCCAGGACTAAGAGTTTTCTATGGTAAGCATGTTGATTGATAATGTTATTTGACAAACTTAATTTGGGTTAACTTCCTTCTTTTGGGATAATGTGTTCCAAACACAATACATTGCAGGTCTTGTAACAAAAGGGTATCAGGGATGTAAATGTTGAGTAACTTCAATAAAATATAGGTGGTTCAACTACCTATGGCAAAGATGGTGTATGATTTTTCAAGGTGTCCCCCCCAGAATATCACCCTTATATAAGAGAAAGATATTATTTCAATGGTAAACCATATAGAACCCATAGACCTAAAATAATGGTATCAACACGTAAGATTAGGGAATATGACACGTATAAGTAGAAGAAAATTGCAGAATTGTTTAATTCAAATGGGGAACCATGTTTAATGATATTGAAGTTTTTGACACCTATGCTAAGAAAATGCCCATCGGGATGAAAATAAATTTTTGTTGTATGATCTTCCATATTGGAATCATCTTAATATTTCCCACTTACTAAATCATAGCATATTAAACAAATGGTTCATATTCTATATGGAGGCACATATCAATGAAAAAAATTGACACATTGGCTGTTAGGAGAGATCTTATTTCTTCGATTACTAAAAATAAACATTGGCTAGGAAAATGAAGTAGAGGATATGAAACAACCTCTTGGTCTTTTAAACTTAGGTGATGTCCTGTGGATTTTGAAGAAATATGATATTTCTTTGGAAAAATATTTTATATTGAGCTTGAAGGAACCTTCATTATATGGGCCAAATTTATGACCCTCCTTCAAATTAGAAGAAGAATTGTTGGGGTTGAAATCACATGTCCATTTGATCCTTCTAAGGTTATGTATGCAAATTACATGCTTATTTTTTGTAGTGTAGGTTATAATATTCTTTGCATTCACACAATTTTTTCAATTAATTTCGTACGTGTTTATTTTGTAGTGTCAATATCCTTTACTTGCGCGTGGTTGTATGAACCATGACTTCCACTAGGACCTACGATGAGACATATCTAACTTGTCTGCATTTCGTTGTTGGATTACATCAAAGGAGATCCCCATGGCTATCATTCCATTGTGGCATTGATATATTAATGATATTGTTTGTATGTTTGAAAATGACCGAGCCACAAGTTTCAAGGTCTTACATGTTCATCTTATAATTCTCCAAGATGATAAGGTTGAATCATTTGGGGTGGTGTCTTGGCAATGGATGTTATTCTTAGAGAGGTTCATGAAAATGTTGAAAGGGTTTGTTAGACAAAGGGAAAAAATCGAGGGGTCTATGGTAGAGGGGTACATAGTATATGAGTCATTCTATGCCTCTAGTGAATACATCAAGCAAATATACAAAACACTAGACAAAGTGGTTTGGAATGACCAAAGGGATGAGGATTAAAGGAAAGGGGATCTACTCCAAAAGAACGAAACAAGGCACATGATAAAGAGTAATTCACTTATATTTTGTCAATTTTCTACAGAGTAACTATTTACACTAAACTTGATCATCTAAATTTGATCTCGCATTAGTCATTTAGTTTCATGAATACATCAATAGATGCATACATTGTTTCGATCATTATTTTTTTCGTTTTTACAATGCATAGGCAATGCAATCATAGTCATGTTGTATGAAGAGAATAAAGGAAATATGATAGTGGAAATAAAGAATTCAAATGATTGAAAGGTAGAAGCATGCCTTATCCTGATCTTTTAAAAGAAAATATGACAATGATTTATTGCAATAGTTTAGTGTTTGGTCATATTAGAGAGAAATATAGCACATTCAGTCATTACCCATGTGGTGAAGAGGATGCACTAAACATAGGGATTAGGTGCAATAACTCTATAATAATCTCTTTGTGTATTTTGTTCATTTTATAATGAATTTTTTCATTACATGTATTAGTTTTTATTAATTCTCAGCTTATCAAACATATGACAACGTCCATTCTTTGCATTTTTTTAGGTGCATTTATTCTCATATATGTGGGCATATAGACACCATTTTTGCACTAAGGATATTGATGATGGAATTGTCACATTTGAATGTGGAGTGGAGGACAAGTTTGACAAATTTAGTCATGCTAGCCATCGTGATCAGAACATAATAGGAGGGGAATCCAAGTCACATAAAAAATATACAAGAGATAATGCAAATGGACTTCTCATCTTTCCAATGTGTTAATTTTAGGTGAAAGTGGTGGGATAATTTCAACTAGAATAATGTAAAGGAATATTTGTAACATCTTGATCCCTCAATACGACTCATGAGAGGGGACATTAACTGATTCATTCTCTCAAAATTTCTCCCCATATCCATAATTACAAATTTATAACATCTAAATGCATGTGGATACATAATAAAATTACACAGTGGAAAAAATTCAATCCTAACACACATAACATGCATCTTTCATGCATAACTATCACATGGAAAAAAATAAAAATTATTGCACATCAAATACAAAAGAGTACTTATATTTAAACAAATAAGATCCAAGCAACTGACTGTGTAAGGGCGATTTTACACCCACCTAAAGGACCTCTATCCAACGTACACTCTTTCTTCTGAGAGGCCACCAAGCCGAAGGAAACACCTACAAGATTCTCTCACTCATCCGACAAACCATTCTACTCTCTATGCTTAGCCAAAACTCTTAGAGAACTTACAAATATATCAGTCAGCCATCACATGCATGCCACTCCCAACTTCTCCACACAACACAAGGAAGGTATCCCCCTTCATCAAAGCATAGTTTCCCTAGGGAATCCAACCTTTATAGTTCTTACTAGTGTCTGCAGTAAGATCCCAATCTTCTATATGTTGTTAGAGAACCTGTCATATAATAAATTATGCTTCTAAATAATTCAAAAGTAGAAGAACTAAATGGGTAAGGGTTCCTAAAATTTCCAACCTCTCTGTTCACCTACAAACATCTATTTTCCCTTCCAAAAATTTAGGTCTATCTCCAAGTTCAAAATTTTCAAGTTATGCACAGTTTGGTAATGGACATTAACACCAATAGGAAACTCTACGTAGTGTAGAAAACATGCATGAGAGAATGATCAAAAGAGTGTCTACTCCACGGGATATGAGATGATGGTGAAAAGACAATTGGCATAGATTTTGACTGTAGAAGAAAAGGACTGTCGAAAACTGACATAACTATCACAACCCTCATGCTTCAATAACTACATGAATTAAATTTTACCACCAACCTTACACATGCATTCAATTATTGGGTTAGTAGTAAACACATAATTAATTAGCTCATTTAAATCATGTGTCATATTTTTGGATAAGTTCTAAGGTTGAAACTTGGAAACATAGGATTTAGTTTCCCCATAGGCCTCCTTTCCTCTTCCCCTGTGGTGGAATCATAGCGCCTCTAGTGCTCTTTACAAAGCCATCTTGGACCATTTTATTATTTTTCAACATTATATTTACTTACATTTCGAATTGGCATGATAAGCCAATCATACGATACAAATACAAATATATCCATCATACTTTCCTAGTCATTCACTAGTCGGGCCTTGGCTTTGAGCTCCACACTAGGAATCCACAATACCATAATTACATCATTTACCTAAATTTTATTAAATACATTCCAAGTCAAAACTGGGGGTATTACAATATTGTGATAGTGGACTCATATTTATCAACTCTAAAAATACGTGGGATGAAAAAAAGGAGCCTTATGTTTATCCAAAACACCACAACCAAGTGTTATTTTACCCAAATCTGTTGTATTAGGGATTGGTTGTTTGTATTAAGAAACAATCTGAGATTAAAACATATTTTTGAGAACAACAATGTTATCATGCCAAGTGAGGAATAAATCATGGTGATGGAAACAAATAATGACATGTACATGTTTTATTTAGACATTTATGTTATGGATGTGACATTTTATTATGGGTATGTATAACTAATGAATTTTGTTTTTTTTCTATATTTTATTTTTGGAACTGAAAGGTCTTTAATGAATTATATAACCTTTTTAATTGTAACATCTACATGTTGTTTGTTTTGATAAAATTATTATAATGTTGGATATGAAAACTTAACAACTGTTTACAACCATAATGTCGAAGATAAATTAAATTTTTGTGGAAATTCAAGCTCTTTTGTAATTGTTTTTATGTGAATAATATTTATTTGTAAGGTATACATGTTCTCCCTTTTTCTAAGATTAATATTAACAACTATTACCATGAAGGTCTTTTAATAATCAAGTTTGTAAACATGTTTCATCAACATAGAATATCAACATAATGTATACAATGAAATTAAATGATTATAAGTTATTACAATCACAATCCAAATGAAATGATTTCATATAACTAGAGTTAAAAAATATATGAACATCCTCATATTCAAGAGGTCAAAAGCATACTGTGTCAATATAAATTATTTAGCATCCCGCTCTAGATTGGTTTCATACATTCAATCGTCATTCAACTTTACTTTCAAGTGAAAAAATGTCTATTAGCAAGATTAACTTATTGATGTTCATGGCATTTCATAAACATCAATTATTCAATGCATACATACGGAGAATTATCTTAATCATAAATCATTCATTTATATGCATTCTAAAACATACATAAATACAATTAACATTAAGCTTTGATTTATATTTTTAATCAACATTCGATAATTGATAGAGATAAAATTCCATGAACACTACCATAATTTTATTAATAATCCATCTTAAAATCTAAATACCAAAAGGTCATGGTTGACATAACAAGACAAACATTAAGATAAAGGCATCATAACCAAAATGCCACATTGTTTCTAAAAAAACATAACCTCCACTTGACCTCACCATCAAGTTATCAAGTTGATATGATAATATATTCCAAATAGACATGATAATGTTCACTTAGAAATATTTCCCTCAAAAGCTACAATTTGCATCCATAAATTCATGCTAAAGGTTTGTTGCATATATAAAGTTAATTGATTAATTTTGTATATCTCGACAAATTACACTACTAATAGAGTAAAAAGGGGCATATTAAAAATATATTGTTTTTAATAGTTCTTTAATAGGTATATCAAAAATATATTACTTTAATAGTGCATTGACTTTGGTATATGTAGGCGCATTTGTATTTATTTAAAATTGGTTATATAATTGCATGTATATGACTATGTATAATATATCAAAGATAATAGTTGAATTTGTTTAAATATAGTTGAATTTGGTCATGCATGAATAATTTAGATTTCATACTGTGCACTGCTATTTTGTTTACATCGATTTTGATATGAATTTAATTTTAAAAACTATATTGCACAATTTTTTTAAAGATTTGTTACTAATTATTTAGAGTTTGACAATTTCAAACTATAAAAATTATTTTCAATCTAAAATCCACATCATTATCAGTGGTACAATTTAATGCTTCATCTTTATTGTTTATTATAAATTTAATAAATATGTTTTAATTTATTTGTTAATTGTTTTTTATAAATTTCGTTTTAGGGATAAGGCTCAACCTCATTAAAGAACTATTAGGAACAATATATTTTTAAATTAACATTCAATGAACATGCCATAGTTAAGCAGGAAGCAGGGTTCCATAGCTCAGAGTACAGTTGAGGCAGAGTATATTGCTGCAAGTGATGCCTGCAAGGAAGCAGTTTGGCTCAGAAAACTTCTATTTGATCTGTTCAGGGGAAAGCTTGACTCAATGACCATCCATTGCGATTATCAAAGTTGCATAAGGATTTCGGAGAACCCAGTGTTTCATGATAGATTGAAACACATTGAAATGAGGTATCATTTAATTAGAGACCTAATGTAGAGAGGTGCGCTAAAGTTGCAGTACATTCGTACGGATGAACAAATTGCAGATATCTTGACCAAGCCTTTGACAGCATCAAAGTTCGTATACTTTTGTGACAAGCTTGGCATGGCAGAGAATGCCTCTCTCACTGAGAGGGAGTGTTGATTTTTCTGAGCATCATTGAGAGCCATTCTCTTAGGAGAATGGAGACACCTAGTCCGGGACCAGGGTGTGGACTCAACCTAGAGTTGAGTGACCATTCTATTTGAATGGGGATATCTGGTCTGGGACCCCACTATGGAACCAGTCCAGCACTAGGGGACTCAACCTTGAGTTGAGTGATCATTCCACTGAATGATGAAATCTGGTCCAGGACCAGGATGTGTAACCAATATAGCACTGGGGACTCATCCTAGAGCTGAGTGGCCATTATTTTGAATGGAGGCACTTGGTCAGTTACTAAAACTTTACCTAGTCCAGGACTAGGGACTCAACCCAAGGCTAAGGGCCATTCTCTGGGAGAATGGAGGCACTTGGTCTGTTACCAAGTATTTGACCTAGAGTCAAATTATGCAGCCTATGGCTGAGGCACCTGGTCTGTTACTAGGAAGACACTATAAGCCCTAGACTGGGTCTAGGCATGTGTGGCACTTTGACCCTCGGTTAGTGGGCTTTGTGATATTCTCCAAGGCTTAGCTACCCTTGGTTAAGACACCTTAGCACCTGATCTTGGTGTCACACAGAGTGTGAGATAAAAGCATTAGTAATTCTCTCTGTTTATGATGATGTACTTTGAGTGGGGATGAAAGACCACCTTAACCACTTGTATTGACCATAGGGCACTTGAAGAAGGCTAAATAAAAAGTCAAAAATACATAAGGACCCTTAGTACCACTAAGGTTTAAAAGTGAAAGTGCAAATTACAAAACAATAAAATAATAATATTTTGATCTTTCTAATTTTGGTCCACTTACAGGTGACTCAAAGGATATAAAAGAAGATCAATTAATTTTGTTATTACACACACTCTTGCTCTGACAGGTGAATGCACCAACAGAAGATCCCACAGGTTTTGGAAGAAGAAAGTTTTTATGATTATGCCTTAGAATGGATGAGTCTAGCTAGGGAATTATCACTTACTGAAGTAAGACCCTAAACTAGGGTTTCATTGTCAAAATTGCAGCAGCTATTTTATGATCTAGGGTCTTCACCCTAACTCCTCTTTTTTTCTCCTCTCACAGGAAGCTTCAAGTACACATCGGGTAGCTGCTGTTGATGAAATTGTCATTGATGCCAACATGGTCTTGATGTCATTGATGCCACCACTTTGCTGAAGATGTTGAAGACCCAGCTAATGATGCAGAAGACCCTAGAGATGGTCTTGAAGCCCTTTGATGTCATTGATGCCACCACTTTGCTGAAGATGTTGAAGACCCAGCTAATGATGCAGAAGACCCTAGAGATGGTCTTGAAGCCCTTTGATGTCATTGATGCCACCACTTTGCTGAAGATGTTGAAGACCCAGATAATGATGTAGAAGACCCTAGAGATGGTCTTGAAGCCCTGGTAGACATGATGCCTCTTTCCTGATGAAGAAGTCTTTGGAACCTTGAAGGAATGGTGAATGCAAGGTGGGTCATTTGTATGATGTGGCATGCTGATAACATAACCCTTGAACCCCTTGAAGCTCCTGAAGTATATGGAGTCTTTGATGTGTTGATGAACAAGTCTTTGCTCAACTCATGATGCCCATGAAGGCCGTGGAGCCACTATTGGCCTTTGTAATGGACAAGCTTGTGTGGAGCCCTTGGTATGCTGTAGATGATGCCCATGGAGCCCCTGCCTTTGATTATGATGGCTAAGCCAGGATATTGCATAGAAGTATCCTCAAGCCCAACTCTTTCTATGGACATGGCTAGTAAACAATGGCTAGTGAACAGCCTTCACTCAATCAATGTGCAAAATGATGTGGAAACTCTTTTCTGTAAGGTCGGCTCCATTTAATTAAAAATCAAATTGTTATGTCGGCCCAGAAATAAATGTGAAGTCAGCCCATACAATATCTACAAGTCAGCTCCATTAAAAAATAATAAAATTAAAAGTCGGCTCAGCAATTTATGGAGGAGAATTAGTATAAATATTCTCTCAAAGTTTTCATTTTTGTAATGTGAATTTGGAGGAGCTCTAAAATATTGTCTGAGGCAGCCGCAGGAGAATTTCGGGGCAGTAGGAATTTTTTTGGACAGTTAGCAGCAGCAGACAAATGAAATTTTCATGGGAGCAACTCGTTTTTCGTGGAAGGAAAACAGTCCCGAGGTCATGACACTATGGGTTATGACAGTCCCGATTTAGTGGTTGATGACAGTCTGGTTTTAGGAGATTGACTGCTTCATCAAATAGTCTTAATTTGTTTTGAACAGTCCGAGTTTTATGCTTGAACAATCCACATTTTTGAGCTATTTGTGACAGTCCAGTTTTGGGCTTGTCCTAGGGTTTCTACAGTGCAGTATACCAGTCCTGAACCTTGAAGAAAACACAGTCTTGAGATTCATTAAATTGCAGCCTGAGTTTTGCTGCCTCTTCTTTCACATAGTCCGAGTTCTGAAGAATGAACACTCCGAGAGTGAGGTTGATGTCTGATGTTATACTACTGCTTAAGGTAGTCTGATTTTAAAGTCTTCACACAGTTCGGTTTAATCAACCATCAGTTCCAAATTTGATACAGTCTTAAAACTCTTGGAGGATGTCCACAGTCCCGAGTTAGAACAGAAGTTGAGGTCCTTTTTTTTGGCACACACAAGTCATAGGTTGTTTTGATTGGGGTCTCCTATAGAAGACCTACACAGACCCAAATTTGAGGGAGTCTAAAACAGTCTCGAATCTTTGAGGTCTGATATTTTAATTCAGGCATGGAAGTGAGGTAAGGTCAGCAACAAACATTGAAAATTTTAGCTCTAATTTATTGGTGTATGAAAAACAAATACGCAGGTGTATAACAACCACTACATGTATGCATACAATGAAAGTGAACTCTGAACTTGGATGGTTGTAATGCACTGAGGAAGCTAAAGTGAAGGCAGATTGACTAAGTCAGGTTTGTTTTGCTTACTCACACAGTTTTGACATCTTTTACAACTGTCAATTCCTTTTTGGACTTGCTTTGGGTACACAACTCTGAGTTTGAATGACATCCGAGATTGATCATGAGCATGAAAAGTTTGAGGATTGGTTGAAGGCTTCCACAATATAAAACATGCATAGATAAAGCATGACGATGATGACAATTCTTTGAAGAATGGACAGCCCTAGAGACCAATTTGAATACACAATCTAAGATTGGACTTGCATGGAGTTCATTGTCCAAGGTCATCTACAGTGGCAGTTTCATCCACAGTCTGAGTTTGACTCAGATTGAGGTCTTTCATAGCGTATTTCCAAATTTTGGGGTCATCTATAGTTTCTTCAGTAATCATGAACGCCTTCAATGTTTAAGGATTGATCTTGCCTAGGGTCTCCTACATAAGCCATAAATATCCTAGATGTGGAGTCCAAAGGGTTGTTGAAAGAGGCTGATAAACAAAGCCATGAGCATACCTAACTTATGATGATGCGAGGTTGGTAATATGACTGTGGACAAGTTAATTATGTGTCTTTGAAATATATGAACTACCATCTCTAGAAAACTGACAACAGTAACAAGTTATAGTGACATGGTTCTAAACAGTTTGACATGATAAGACTGTGAATAGATTGATGACAAGGCAGTGACATGTTCTTGAGTAGAGATAACACAGTGTTGTTAGTGTTACAGCAGAGTACATATTGATGAGCAGACCTTTGATGAGCAGCAGTGAGAAATTGACCAAATATTGATGAGCAGATTAACCAGAGATGATGAGCAGAGATTAGCAGACTTTGATGACTTGGCAGCAGGTATTGATGAACAACGAAAATTGAGAAGAGTGTTGCAGCAGGATTGATGAGAGTGTTGAGCAGATGATCAGTAGTATGGTCCAACAGAGTTGATGTGTGTTGAGCAGGGATGATAAGCAGCGTTGATGATGACCAGCAGCAAAGATTGACTAGCAGTGATGAATAGTGTTGACCAGCAAAAGATGAACAGAGAAGATTGAGAAGCCTATTGCAGCAGATGAGCAGCTTTGATGTGACAGAGATTTCATGTGTGACACAAGTATACTGTATTGTAAAACACAAGTATACTGTATTATAAAAGCAAGCTTGAATTGCTCTTGAGGTTAGGATACCTCAAACCCTTCTTAGCAGGGTCTAAGAAAACCAGGTAGGGTCCTAGATGCAGAGTAGGTGCCCTATGTATTAGTAGGTGCTGATTTTGCCTAACGGTTGTAGCCAAACCAAACTAATATAAAAAGATTACAAATTTATATGGTGTGGTGTTCTTCTGTGTTATGGTTCTTGATAAGTTAAATGCTATGATATGTGAATGATGAAGTTTATGAATTGATTATGAGATTGGTAGAGTAATAGCTATCTGTGACAGGTCAAGAAAAGTTGTAAAAATTGCTTTACACTGATTCACCCCCCCTCTCAGTGTCTACAGCTGCAAGTTTTCACGGGAAGCCCTAATCTTTCAGACTAACCCTCTATTATTTCAAGCAGCCTTAGTGAGGTTTTACCCCTCTCTTTACCCTCTGGAAACCCTTAACATGCATACTCGTGAGGATTTTACCCTGTGGCTAGCCCTCATGTATCCTTTGCAGGCAGAATGATGAAGGCTTAGCCTGCGGCCAAACCCTTGGGTAGCCTAGCAGGCAGACCCATGAGGGTTTGAGCCTGTGGCTAGCCCTCTGGTAGCCTGCTGGCATGCCTGTAATGACATCCGGCTAGTAGGGTAGCAGACCGGCAACCCACAGACCTACCCAGCAAGTTTTGGGCAGCAGAACCGGGCAGTAGTATGACCAAGCAACAGTATGGACAGGAAGAATAGGGAAGGTATGGACAAAGTAGAGCAGGGCAGATCTGGGCAGGCAAAAATCAGAGTTTGGGCAGCCTGCTTCTTCTAGGTATGAGAGAGAAAATTAGGGAAGAAAGCCCTAATTTGTTAAAAAGCCCTAATTGGGTATTTTGTTGTGTATTGGATTATCTTATGTAATTGTGGATATGTGGTACAAACTTAGTTAGAGTTTGTGGAATTTTGGAAAAGCTCGGTCATCCCATTTACAAGATGAATTACTAATGCTTTTGGGGTTTTTTTCCTTTAAAGGTTTCCCCAGTGAAAAATCTTATGTTGATGTGTTGATGTTGTTTATTGCACTTATCATTTGTTTAAGTTAGTCTACAATTAAATACAAACTTTTTAAAGTATTCATGCTAATGCTAAAATTCAACATTCAAAAGTCGTTAAAGCAACCAAAAACAACTTATATCATCTACTATAAAGATATTCATCTTGGCCATAATCAGTTTAATCGAGTATCCTCATAGAGCCACTTGGCCATAATCATTTAAATCAAATATCCTGATAGAGCCACTTGGTGAAATAACGAAAAATATTCAAAGTCTCAAAAATGATGCCATTAAGACATAACAAGTTTGGGAGTACAAGGGTTAGAAAGTTATCATTCAATAGCCATGTTGGAAGGTTATGTTGAGGGTTGGTGATGCTCTCTCTTCTCCTACCCAACTCTACCAACTTTGTATCTTGGCCTTCCTTTGCTATGATGAGTTTATCAAGAACTAATAGATGGGGCAACCAAGTTAGTAGGAGGTTGCTTACTTGTGGTGCATGGTGCCCCTCCCAAATACTCTAGGAGTTGGAATAGATGCACCATGTCTAGCTCCAACTTTTGGACATGTATGGTGATTTGCAATGAAATATTAGCACATACAAGGGTATTCTTTGCACAATAAGAATTTACATTTACTTGGGCCTAATGAAACATTGTTGCACTGTTTTTTTGTTGATTATAAATAAAATTTAATTCTAATAAGGAAACATGAAACTCTATGATAGAGGGAAGTTTGTCCCTTGGTAGAGAAAATTTCCGTTAGAGGGGAGCAAGGAGTTGATAATGTTGTGAACTATGAAGAGCCAAGTACACTACTTAGGCCCAAGTCTCCAAAGTTAATTCAAATCAAATTCCAACAAAAGTTTGTGACATAACCACCTATAGCCTATAAGCATTGATCAACCGTTATTTCTTTAAGTCCTTGGCCTTATTCCAATTCTTGGTTCTTCCACCAATTAATGGGCATTTGAAGTCCAAACTTCAATAGTAAGGATTCGTAATTATCACTCCAAAACCAACTTGTCAAGGTTGGTGAGTCTAAGGTACTATTTTGGCTTTCGCCATGTTATATAGCCTCTCAATTGAGAAGTGAGCAGGCATTGAACAATGTTAATTATTCTTTTAAAGAATCTCAAGGTCGAGAACCTAGGTAACTTGGCCACAATTTTCCTTCATTTAAGAGGATAGGTACCTTATTGAGCGATTATTGATAGACATGCCAAATGTGAATCTCGGTCCTTTCCAATTTAGAAAATGATTAACAACCTCTGTAATGATGAATTTTATCAAAATTTCCTCAAGAAATTCGAATGAAATTATCATCCTTCTGTGCAATATAAAGGGCTAACATAATTTGAATAGATTTAAGGGCTTCTGGTCCTAATCTAAAAACACTCATAGGCTTCTAGGGTAGAGAAGTTAGAGGATAAATCATTGTACAAGTGACAAATGCTTCTTTTCAATTAAAATATTGCAGCTGCTGTACAATTCAGTCAAATATAACACCGAGGAGAAGTAGAGAATCTTAGAAATAAATATTTGTGCCATTTTTCAACGTTCAAGTACATTTGTCCCCAACAGCATGGTTCGCTTCCAAGTTCCAACCCAGTAACTCAAAATTGGGTGATCTCCAATAACAGTCTTAAACGCAAAGAAGAGTTTCAACTGAAATTGGAAGGAAAAGGGAAGAGAGTGCGGGTTCTGTTTGGGATGATCTCACCAATAGCAATGAACACACTTCTAGTTACTGCATTAAAGGAAGTTTTCTTCCCCAACTTTTAGCCCTAAAACTTACAACATCAAACTTGATGCATCCAACAAAAAATTCATGAGCCTGAAACTGGGTGGTAATTTTAAATTTCTAGAGGCTTTTTCTGAGCGTTACGAGCTGAGATGATGATGTATTCAGTCAATTCATCACAACATTTTTGAGGGATGCCCTGTTCAAATATTTGAGGTTGTTCGCTGAGGGCTTGCTACCTGTTGAATACAATGCCCTTCATTTTGATCTGTTGCATCTGAAGTACAAATCAAAAGGGCATTGTTTTTGGTTACTTGTTGACAGTATATGGAGAAATAACAGTAGACAACACCATACAGAGCCTCCAAATCTCCAAATCTAAATGTGCTCTGTCACCCATCTTACAGCTATACAGCAGCCCTGGAGTTAGTCAACCTTAGGATATCTATGTGCAGAATTTGCAACCATGCAGTTGTTTACCTTCAATTGATTTTGTTTGCAGATTTGAACTTCAAGGCAATTCACCCATTCCTATTGATTAAGGCCAGCACCTAGGAGCATTCTAAGGGTCATCTCAGTGAATGTATATTTTGCAGCTGATATATTTAGAACATAGATTGATGATGGATACAAATCTCTTTGTCCATGAAAGGGAAATGAAGATTTGACACATTTTACTGATCTTGGTATGATGTGATTGTTAAGTGATGATTCACTCTCTGAAAATGGTTTAAGCATTCATGGAGTTATTCAACATGTTAAAAGTTTTTTCAAACATGATTCTATGAGAACATCGAAGTTGGAGAATTAGCAATGAAGGAATGGTTTATGGCACCGAGAAGGATTTGGGACTGAAAAATGGCTTATGAAGCAATTTTCAATTAAGGATTTTATATTCTTAGGATTCGGAGACTTCCTGGATTTATTTAGAAGTCACTTTTTTCAGTTTCCTGACAAAATAATTAAAAAACTGCCTGTGCATAAAAAGGAAAGTTTACCATTAACAACTTCTATTGCAAAGAATCAACTGTTAGAACTTTTATCACAACCTACATGGGACCTCGGCGATAATGTAGTGCTCAGTAGAGAAGGAGTCAATGTTATTTTGCACAAGTAGTTTCCTAACTTTCCTCCGATCAGATTTGAGCTTTCAGATAGTTATTCTTTTGAGGAAATCTTGAATTATAGTAGGAAACTCCAAAAAAGTCTGAACGAAAGAAGACAAGATATTCTGCCACATTACTGGCAAGGAGCAGCATAAGTAGCCAATCAAGTTTGAGTAGCTATTACTGAAAAGTGGACATCTGAGCCTGTACAAATAGCTGGAGAATTTGGTCACATGACTAGTGCATATGCTTTGAAGTGCCTACTAAAAGCACCTATGCTATCAGATCTGGAGGAGTGATCACACTGGGAACATGTTTTTGCTCCTACGCTTGGTCCAATTTTGACTGGCTGGACAAAGAAGGGAACAATAATGATTTGCTTTGTCTTGTGTTAAGGAGTGGAAAAGAGGTTCGCATTAATGGTTTGGAAGAAATGGAAGATTTCTTGGCAGCTATACTGAAGGGATCTGCAAAGAAAACGGGAACACAATTTGTTTCTATTGTCCCTCTTTATGGAGGCACTCATAACTCTCATGTAGCACTTAAGAAATCACATGCTTGTCGAGCTATAGATATGTTGGTAAAGAATTGTACACTCTTTTGATTATACAACTTTTATTCCCTTGGGTAAGACAGAAAGTTTTATTGACTGTAAGTTGTCTCAGCAGAGGTAAATGGATGTTCATGATGTTTCTTTGCATGCATCAGTTTTAGGAAAACCACATATTGTACATAATTATAACGGGGGATCTCAAAAGGTTGAACGAACCACTCAAGCTATCAGGGTTGCTACCAGATTTATATTGGACTTCTTTTTTTGTATACCATAAGAATTTCGTGAAACCTTGGTAAAGGTTTCACATGATAAGGAAAACACTACTTGTCTTGTGGTGAGTCGGAAGTTGAATGTTGGTACTATGTGGCCTGGCATAGAAAGCACAAAAATTACTATGGCCTTCACATTTTGTTAGGACTCTAGTGGAGAGTTTGTACCTTATCTTGAACAACAACCAGTATTTGCATTCCTTCCATTGTGAGATTATGGTTTGAAATTTATTATTTAAGGGGATTTCACACTGCCATCATTCGGGGAGAAGGTCGATGGTGATAGTGCTTGGAAACATTGGTTACTTTCAGAGTTTCTAGAGTTGTTTGTCAATGTTGCAAAATCTTTTAGGTCTCTTCACTGTTATCAAAGAAACCCAGGAAAAGTTGTCTCACTTTATATGAGTTTTGTCCCACTAGTCAGGGAAGTATTAGGTCTTTTCTCTCCACTACCACGAATGATTATTTCCAAGTTACAAGTTTCTCCCTGCTTGCCTTTAGAGGGAAAGGATAAATGATGGGTTCCATTGTTGAGTACAAAGAAGGGATCACTTGACTTATCACATAGCTTGTCCCTAGCAAGGGCCAGAGGCCTAACAGTGCCCATTGTCTTAATCTCTTGTGATCATGAGATCTTAATTCCAAGCTTTCCTTTAACTCCTTCAAAAATCTCAGCATCAATGTTGGTTGGTGATTGATTTCCAACCAACTTCATCAACTCCAATAACTTCCTAAGCTTCAATCTGATGCAAAATCATGGGCTTATTGGTGAAGTAGATGAGGGGCTTAGGAACACTAAGCATGAGGGGAAGTAGACATGTCTCAAGCCTACCAACCTAAATGAGTGCCTTCATCATCTATTGAACAGATCCTTGTATGAAACCACATCAAAATAACCTTTCCTTGCTCCTTCCATGACCCTAGGGAGATCAACGTCTGTGGTTTGAATCATCATGATTGAATCGTAATCTATGCAATGGATTGTAGATTTAAATTAGAAAGGCTTCCTACTACTATGCTATATACAATGGTAGATCTCATATTTTGGGCATCCCCATTTTGAGTGTGCTTAGCGTGTATTATAGAAAGGAAGATCCTGTAGCTGACGATCCACAAGTACATGAGAGTTCTGGAGTTCAATTCTCAGAATGGAAATCAACACGAGCATAAAAATTTGCATATCTTCATCCATCATTATTATCATTTCTTCACCGTCTTCGCTATATCAAAGTAATGGATAGTCTGACAAATTTTGTGATGAAAATGTGAACAGAGGACATTGGTAATGGATTGGTAAAGGTTTCACATGGTAGGGAAACTACTACTTGGATTGTGGCGAGTCAGAAGTTGAATGTTGGTACTATCCATCCTGGCATAGAAAGCACAGAAGTCGCTATGGCCTTCACATTATGTTAGGACTCTAGTGGAGAGTTTGTACCTTATCTTGAACAACACCCATTATTTGCATGCCTTCCATTGCGATCTTATGGTTTGAAATTTATTCTTCAAGGGGATTTCACACTGCTATCATTCGGGGAGAAGGTTGATGGTGATAGTGCCTGGAACCAATGGTTACTTTCATAGTTTCTAGAGTTCTTTGTCAATGTTGCAGAATCTTTTAGGTCTCTTCACTGCTATTAAAGAAACCTAGGAAAAGGTGTCTCACTTTATATGAGTTTTGTCCCACTGGTCGGGGAAGTATTAGGTCTTTTCTCTCCACTGCTACAGATGATTATTTCCAAGTTACAAGATTCTCCATGCTTGCCTTTAGAGGGAAAGGATAAATGATGTGTTCCATTATTGAGTACAAAGAAGAGCTCACCTAAGTTATCACCCATCTTGTCCCTAGCAAGGGCTAGAGGCCTAACAATTCCCATTGTCTTAGTCTCTTTTGATCATGTGACTTTAATTCCAAGCTTTTCTTCAACTTCTTTAAAAATATCAATATCAACGTCAGCTGGTGATTGATTGCCAAACAACTTTGTCAACTCCAATAACTTTCAAAGCTTCAATCTGATGCAAAATCATGGGCTTATTGGTGAAGTCGATGAGGGGCTTGGGAACACTAAGCATGAGGGGATGCAAAGAGGTCTCAATCCCACCAACCTAAATGAGTAGCTTCATCATCTATTGAATAGATCCTTGTACGAAACCACCTCAAAATCCAGATCCTAAGTCGTGACTGGAATTTCTTGATCTCAAGTAGGTAAGGTAGGTAGTTTTAGATAAAACACATATTTTGGTATTATCATTTCATTCCTTTTTTCCATTGTTTGGGATCCCATGGATAAGATAAGATGCTACCTATCCAACTCATGAGAAAAGTCCAAGTTGGTTGGAGATGAGTTGCTCTCAAATGTAGGCTGTTAACTATAGTTTGTGATGTTAATTGAACATTGTTAGTAATTGAAATGAACTACTATGTGTAAATATTGTTTATTAATAATTTAATGTTAATAGCTAGTTGTTTTGTACACATGCCTAGATGGGGGTTGTTACAGAGAAAATTTCCTATGGCTTAGGGTGGACCACAACATACATGATGACACCAAAAATAAACCCAATTTCAAAGCATGCTAAATATACAAAAGAAACTAACACTAAGGGACAAGAAGCATACCTTATTTTGGACGATTGAAGTAGATCCTTGTTGAGCTTTCAATCAAATTGTGCCTACACATTGTCCTCAACAACAAGATATACAAGCATGATATATGTAAACAAAGTAATATAGCATGCTAAATTCTACCATATAAATAAAGTAATTACATCCATGGATAAGAATACTCATAATTACACAAATAATGGACAAGAAATGGATATTTCTAATAATATGAACATAGATAAAAATGACAACCTGTGTTAGCACCTCGTTGAAATCGAGAAACTGAGTCCCTCCACCTGGGCCTCCACCGCTTCAATCCTCCATACCAAGGCAAGCTCACAAAGATATACACAAGCTTGGGAAATAACACTAATGGCTGCTTCAAGGACAAAGGGATGCAAAGTCAAGCATATAAGAATGGGGCAGAATTGCACTATAATATCTTTTCTCTCCAAAATTATCCTCCTCTAATGCTTCATAGTATCTCAATATATAGCCCCTCAATGGGAAGTGAAGGGTCGAATTAGAGCGATTCCTGACATATGGAAGGCCAAGGATCAAGTCATTCGCTACTTGATGGAGAAAACTCCAAATATTTTTATTTTTTGAGCATAATTCCCGATGTGCACAAGTGACAGTGGTGCAAGGTACGTATACGTGGGTTGTAGACTTGTGACCCGCGTATATATTCAAAAATGTCTTTTAAAGGGTTTCACTTGAGCAGCAGGGTAATAGTGAGAAAATGGGGGTAAAAGGAGTTTGCATAGGGACATGGATAGGCCACCAAAGCATGATGTATAAGGTGTGGAAAATCATGCTATATTTTTGGGAAATCTTGCATGCTTATGAGAAGTTTGTTGATGATCACTCATTCATGTGTATTATCCCCTTGGAATTTCAAAAGGCATGCCCAAGAGAATCCTTGTGTTGATTCTCTATAGTTTCATGTTGCCTTTTGAAGGTGTTTTGAAGTGTTGTTGGTAGAATGGACAAAGGAGAAGGATACTATTTTGCCTTGATGTTGTATAACTTGAATCAATGGTGATGAACCCATTTGGTGTTTGGATTAAATAATTTTTCAAACCATTTGTGAAATTGAAAAGCTCAAAAGGTGAATCTTCAAGTACATTGGTAAAGGTTGTTTCCTAGACTACTCCTACTAATTCTATATAGGCTTTAACCAACCCATCTTGAATTTGAACAATATGTATTGGTACATGGAATTTTAGTTGGATAGAGTGATTCTTTGAGACAAAATCACCCCTGACCTTCCCTCCACGTCTCCATTATCAACTCATTGATTTGTATGTGTGAAGGTGGAACCTCCACCATATGATGCCTTACAAGGTACACGATGTTAAGATGTTGGCCCACATATTATACACAAATGTTGGAGTTTAAAGTAGCTCGTTGAGCGATATTTGAAGCACTTGGAGGATAACACCTCATTGTTTTAACTGTGCCTTTTATTCAAGTCCATTGGAAAGCTCTTGTAATGACCTTATATCATTGGATGAATAAAGATGACTAATCTTAAAATTTTCTTTAGTTAACAAATTTTTACTTTGCATGAAATTTCAATTTTGTGAAAAAATGCTTATTTTGACTGAATATATGCAAAATACACAAATAGGGAAAGTTTACAAAAAAAGTGGGCCATGTTGCTGACCATCACATGATAAAAATAGTAGGCTTCACAAACCATTAAAGCTACCAAAATTGACTTAGATAATCTAGCATAAAGATATTTCCTCTTGGCCTTAATCATTTTAATCAAATATCCTCATACGACCACTTGGTCATAGTCTTTTAAATCAAATATCCTCCTAGAGCCAATTGGCCAAATAATGAAAATATTCAGAGTATAAAAAAAGATTCCATTAAGACACAGCAAGTTTGGTAGTGCAAGGGTTAGAAAATTATCTTTCAATAGCCATGTTGGAAGGCTACATCGAGTTGTGGTGATGCTCTCTCTTCATGCGCGTAAATCTACCAACTTCGTATCTTGGCATTCCTTTGCTATGTTGAGTTTATCAAGAACGAATAGAAGGTGCAACCAAGTTAGTAGGAGGATCCCTAATTGTGGTGCATGGTGCCCCTCCCTAATACCATAGCAGTTGGCATAAATGCACCGTGTCTAGCACTACTTTTTGGACATGTATGATGATTTGCAATGCAATATTAGCACACGCAAGTGTATTCTCCGCACAGTAAGAATTTCCATTTGCTTGGGCCTGATGAAACATTGTTGCATTATTTTTTTTGTTTATTATAAATAAAACTTAATTCTAATAAGTTATAAAGCAACATGAAACTTGTCAAAACCCCAAATTTACACAAAAATTAATTTTTTTTATGTAACATAAGTTGTCTATAGTCGCAGTTTGATAACTATTAGCGGCTAGCGGAAAAATGAATAGTTAACAAAAGTAATGATTAACTTCAACACATAACAACTAATACCATTTTAATTTTGATATGTTATGTATATGACCTGCGTTCAGTTACTTGTAGCTGTACTGATGATTTTATTTTGTCAAGTAGGTGAGAAGTTATGTTTTAAACTGGGCTTACTTAGCAGCTGCTAACTCAACTGGATTTCTGGATCTTACAGGTTCAACAGGTAAATTTTGAACAAGTAGGAGTTTATTAAAGTGTTAATTCCAGATGTACTTCATTAGCATATATAAAATGCTAGAGTAAATTTTTCTTAATAAAGTTCAAGGATACTACGAGGTAAAGTAAATTTTCATACTTGTTTAGCAATTATGACAGTAATATAAGTTTATGTCTTAACGACCAAAATCCTTGCCATACTATATGTCTTTCACCAGCATGACTTCTACTTCAGATATTTTTCTTTCCAGCTATAAGCTAAGTTACTTACAAGTTCGACATAGAGCTCATGATTCAATATAACGACACTTTTACGGATACAATAGTTTCCTGCCATTGCTATTTTCTAAAATCTAGGGCACTGATTATAAGCATGAAAAATAAATCTAAGGCCTTCAAGCAAGGCTTACAATAGAACCCTTTAGCTCTACCTTCGATTCTGCCCTAGTTGAGGTGAATTATCAGTTATAGTTATAAATATCTACTTGCATAAAAGTCATTGAGCTTTACATTCGACCTTCCAAGTTTATCATGTCACAAGTAATGTAGTAAAAATTACATTACCATATCATTTATTAATATCAAAATGTGATACTATTTTTAACCTTGGATAGTCTTACTATTTTTTATTTACTAATTCTAATCTAACATTGGTTTGATTCATTTATAGTTTTGGTTCCTCATGGAGACCAAAAGATCACCAACTTTCAAGAAGTTTAACCTACACCATGGCACTATAGACTTTATACCACTGTAAGATTTATTCTAGGGTGTAAATACTATCTATTTTTACTTACATATAGTTGATTTATAAACTAATTTGTTTTACCCACTAGTGTTTACTTAACACTAGTTCTAACAACATAGTCATGTATCAATATGTTTTTATAAATGATTAATAGTAGTACTATAAACTTATGATCAAGGGTAAATACTCTACTAAATTTCTTTCCATAGTTGTTATACCAACGAAAGGTTACAAGGTCTTTCATAAAATAAAGGTTAACGATGCAACGCATGTCTTGTTCTTTATCATTACTTAACTTTATGGTTTATCATCGTAATGATATGTATTTGAATTTATAACTAAAATTATCATTGTGGCTATTATTAAAATCATTGGCAATAATAAGTTTTTATCCGACAGTGCAGGAGACTATAGTGATCGACCCATTGCTAAGTAAAAATTTCAGTGGTATGTGGAGTAGCCTCCATCGTGCAATGAACGATTTAAAAACTTGCAACGTAACCCTATCTTCTTCATTGATCGTCAAGCGTTTGTCTTTGCACTGTATGGTTTCTCCACGACCATGAGGGATCACTTGATTTTCGTTTTACAGTTCCATTAGCGTGTATTGAAGTGCTGCAACTCTTGTGAATGAGTTGAGTGATGCACAACTCGTATAGTTTTTTCTTTCTGCAAGTAGTAAATTGCTGTGAGAGTGGGTTACTCTGTCAATAGTTTTAGAGTGTTGGTTCCTTACGTGGCCATTTCCATAGCTTTATCCTGCTCCATCGTCGGTGTAATTTGGATTGTGAACCCTGCTGCCTCTGACACAGGTTATCATGAGGGTTTGTTCTTCGAGGTGCCGTTCATTGTGCTGGTTTGATTACCTCCTCGGAACTAGAGTTATTTGCTTTCAGGTATAAATTTTACCCTATTATGATTTATAAATTTCAAATTACAGTTTTAGTAATATAATGTACAGTTTAAAATCTTCGGTCTTTGCTTGCAGGTTACAGGTTGCCTCTAAACTTGGAAGAATCCTCTCCAATGCTGGATTGAACTCGAGACCAAACGGGTAAGCCCCGGTTAAAACGTGGCATTTTCCCTGCTTGCAATGGTTAAGGGAAAAAGGGTTTGCAGTTGGAAAAGAAGCATGGTTTTGGTTACTCCATTGCTTAGATACTTTGTTTTCAGTTATGACTTAGGTTTTTTGTTAGTAAAACCCTTTCCTGTTGCAAGGTAACTCCGGCTTCTATGCCGTGACTTGTATTTAGCTTTCTTGACTTGTAAACAAGAATTACAGCCTTATGGCTAAGTAATATTATACTCTGTTTCTTAAATTATGGGGGTTCTCTTGTCTTCATGGTTTTTACTTGATCTCTGTTTCGAATACCCTCATAATTTATACATTGTTTTATAAATGGTATTACTGTAAATTGGGTTATTCTTCTTCTTCACAGTCAGTGAAATAAATTTACTGTTAATGATTTCTCTTGTAAATGAATAATGTTATTGTAAATACTGTAACTCAGTTCGAAAAATAAAATCTATAAATTTATATTCACTAGTTAGGTTAAAGTAGCTAGGGTTTTCTAGATAGGAACCTTTGTATAGATTTATCATTGGTTTCTGTTTACCTTCATTTCGTTATTACAAAATTATTGGTGTTATTTAATCTGTTTATGAATTATTTTAAAAAATAAAAGAATTTATAAATATACTATAAATTCTTGAAATAAGACGGTAACCAGTCTAATGCATAACTTATATTTTTTTAGTTTAATTTGTTTACTCTGTTATTAAGAATATGTTTTAAAAAAATGATAAAAGAAGGATTAGGGTTTCAACCCTCAGGTTTAACTTGCACAGATTATAAGCTTGTGTGGTAAACAATTATTCCCTGATTAGGTAATTTCTTAGTTTTATTCTATTTACTGTTTACATTTATTTTTGTATTTGTTTACTGTTTTGTAAATTAGAAATTATTCAAAACTTTGTAAAGATTAGAATAATAACTCTGTTTACTTTTTATAATTAGATGGTTTGTAACATAACTCTAATTTTGGTTTACATTAAATAATAGTTTTAAGATAATAGATTTTTAAAGGATACTCTGTGTAGTTATTACCTTGTTTATAAACCCAATTGTATCTTCTATAAGCTTTATTTGTATCAGTATACTCTAATGTAGTTCAGTAAGACTCACATTTCGCATGCATAGAGTCTATGATAAAATCTTTAGAGTAACTTATACATGTGGAAATTTCCCATGCTCATTGGGTTTGTAGTCCCAGACTACTATTATTTCTAGGGGCCTTCCGACTCGCTATTGTGCTCTCTACTATTTCTTTTTCAACATTTTTACTTAGTTATACTTAGTTAAACAATAAACATACATAACCATAGAACTGTTATTTACATAATAATTTACACATTGCATAAATTACTCTGCTATCTACAGATACAAAACCCTATATATTATTTTCAATCTCTTATAAATTTATTTCATCTACTTAAGCATTCTAGCGGTGCAAGAGTACGACCTGGTTTCTAGGTGTGGAAAAACACAGTCTATAAATTTATTTTCATTCTAACACATTAGTATTCTAAATCAACTTCATTTCTTTAACAATCTAATAAGAATACTAATTCTAACATTTCACAAACTGAACTTTAACAATCATATATGAGTCAAACTAAACTTATTTAACTAACATAGTAAAATAAAATAACATAGAACCTATTTAGGACAGATGACATCAGCGTTAGGAGGCCGTTCCTCCCTAACAATCTCCTGGAGAGCGCTCAAACAATGCTTCCTTAGGACCCCCGAGCCTGTTCCTAGTCTTCTTGGCTGAGAACTGGTGGAGAATGCAAACAGTAGAACCCTTTGTCAACTGACTAGTTCAATATCTTAGTAAACACTCTGCTCTCACCAATATGATCTTCAGCTTAAAAGCTGCAACTAGATCAATCAGCAGTTATCCCCTCAAACACTTTCCAGATTTCCCTTCCATTGAATTTCTCTGAAGTACATTCATTCAACCTGAATGATCACTTCTCTAGAATGAGCAGCCTCAACTCTCTTCAATGGGAATTTTTATAAAGATTACCTAGGTCTTTTGGGTCAGTTTCATTAATTGAGCCACCTGCTTTGATTCCACTTTCTTGGGGAATCATGACCCCAAATGTAGGCAGGTTGCCACCTACAACAATTGGAAGTGGTTTGAGGATGCTGCCACATGTCAGTTTTCTCTCCACCCAGTCTCCTTCACCAATTTGACCAGTAAACACTCTTTTAACAGCTCTCCTAAGCTGTTGTCTCCTCCTTTATTTATTTATAAATAAAATATTCAAAATTACATTAAATATCCTTGACCCTGCTGAGTCATCAATTACAACTTAGCATAAAATTTAACATATTATCCTCAAATAATATCAAATAATATAAAATTGTTTTTGCAAAATTGGGGCATGTGACATACACACCCCCTTAAAGTATAACATTGTCGTCGATGTTATCTATTCTTCATCCTTAGAATTCCCCTGGAATAGAATTGGATATGCATCCCGCATATTACTTTCCAATTCCCAGGTGGCTTTCTCTAGACTAAGGTGCTTCCATTGCACCTTCACTTGACTAATGGTGCGGTTCCAAAGTGTGATCTCCCTCTGCTCGAGGATACAGTCTGGTTCCACCAGAAAATATCCTTCTGGTTCCACGTGTACATAATTCTAGTTAACAACATGAGTAGCATCATGAACATATTTCTTTAATACAGAAATGTGAAAAACACTATGAACTTATAAATTCAGTGGTAATGCTAATTGATAAGCTACTTGTCCAATCCTGGACAATATTTCAAATGGACCACTGTAACGAGGTGCTAATTTTGCACAACTACCCAACCTCAGAGAGCTCTTTTTGGGTCTCACCTTGATGAACACATGTTCACCTACCTAAAACTCCTTTGGAGTTATTTTAAGGTCTGCTTGACTTTTCTGTCGATCCTGCGTAATTTTCAGATTACCTTGTACCTGCTTTACAATTTCTTCCATTTCCTTCAATAGTTCAGGACCTAATACTGATCTATCCATTGAATTACTCCAAGAGATAGGAGTATTACACTTCCTTCCATACAAGATTTCGAAAGGACTAAATCTGACCGACGCTTGATAAATATTATTATAAGCAAATTCTACCAAATACAAATAATCCTCCCATTTACCTGGCTGGTCTTTCACATACATTCTTAGTAAATCTTCCAGTACTTGGTTTACTCTTTCAGTCTGTCCATCTTTTTGAGGATGGAACGAAGTACTAAAATTTATTGTAGTGTTTAATCCTTTAAACAGAGATTTCCAAAAGTTACCTGTAAATTTAGGGTCTCTATCTGAGATTATAACTTTTGGTATTACATGCAGTCGGAAAATTTGCTTTAGAAAGATATCAGCTATGTTTGCAGCTTTATGCATAGTTTTAACAGGTATAAAGTGGGCTGCTTTACTTAATTTATTGACCACTACCATGATAGAATCATTTAAATTTTGATTTTTAAGCAGCCCAGTATCAAAATTAAGACTAATTATCTCCCATTTCCAGCTAGGAATGGGAAACGACCGAAGTAATCCAGCTGGGTGTTGATGTTCAGTTTTCACTTGCCGACATTCAAAACACCTAGCGAAATATTATGTCAGTTCAGTCTTCATGTTTAGCCAAAATTATTCTTTTCTTAACATAGTTATAGTCTTCTGATAACCTAAATGGCCTGAGTATGGAGTTTTATGGATTTCATCTAAAATTAATAACTTAACTTTAGGTCCATTAGGTACATATATTCTGTCTTTGTACAGTAAAAATCATTTTTCATTCAAACTGTACTCTTTACTTAATCTTTCTATTGGATTTTCTTTCGTTTTAGCTTGTAAATTTTGGTAAATTTCATCTTGTTCTATCCCTGCTTTAAGCTGTTCATCTATATTTGTTGTATAAGTCTTGATAACTGCTATATAGTTCAGCCTTGCATTTCTACTTAATGCATTAGCAACTTTATTTTCTTTCCCTTTAATGTGTTGAATTTCGAAATCATACTCACTTAGAAAAGCTAGCAACCTAGCTTGTCTAGCATTTAGATTAGGCTGGTCTAACAAATATTTTAGTCCTTTATTATCAGTCATTAGAATAATTTTTTTGCCAATTAGATGATGATGCCACTTCTTTAGAGGATGTATAACAACAGCTAATTCTAGGTCATAAGTTGCATAATTATTTTCATGAACCTTTAATTTCCTAGACTCATAGGTAATAACATGCCTTTCTTGAGTCAATACTCCACCTAAACCATCATTGCAGGCGTTAGTACACACTACAAATTCTTTATTTGGATCAGCTATTTTTAAAATAGGTGTGCTGGTTAATAAATTTTTTAACCTTTTAAAGCTATCCTCGCATTTCTGGTTCCTATCAAATTTCTTTCCTTTCTTCTACAAATAAGTTATCGGATTTGCGATTCTCGAAAAACCTTCAATGAACCTTCGGTAATAACAGATAATTCCCATGAAGGACCAGACACTAGTTACATCTTTAGGAACCAGCCAATCTTCAATCATCTTTATCTTTTCGGGATCCACCGAAATCCCTTCCTTCGTCACCACATGACCTAAGTACTGAATTTTATCCTTAAAGAAATCGCATTTACTAAACTTTGCAAAGAGTTGATGATTTCGTAACTTTTGCAAAACAATTTTTAAATGTTCCTTATGTTCTTCTTCAGATTTCGAATAGATTAATATGTCATCGATAAACACAACCACAAATTTGTCTAGATATTTATGCATTACATTATTCATTAAACACATAAAAACAGTTGGGGCATTAATAAGCCCAAATGGCATGACGACAAACTCGTAATGACCATATCGAGTCCTAAAAGTTGTTTTAAAAATATCTTCATCTTTAATCCTAACTTGATGATATCTAGACCTTAAATCAATTTTTGAAAACACCGTGGCTCCACGTAGTTGATCAAACAGATCATCTATGCGAGGAAACGGATATCTATTTTTAATAGTCATCTTATTCAACTGACGGTAATCTATGCAAAGTCGCATAGCTCCGTCCTTTTTCTTAATGAAGATGACAGGTGCTCCCCAGGGAGACACATTGGGTAGAATTTACTTCTTGTCAATAAGTTCTTTTATCTATGACTCTAGTTCATTAAGTTCAAGTATGTTCATTTGATAAGGGGCCTTTGAGCTGGGTACTACACCATGTACTAGCTCAATGGTAAAATCTAGTTCCCTTTTCGGAGGTAGTCTAAGAATTTCTTCTGGAAATACATGAACATACTCTCTTAAAACTGGTATGTCCTCCAATTTTAATTTGTCTATTTTATTTAGATTTTCCTCATCAGTTATTGTTACTGCATAAGCTTTACAACCCTTCCTAACAACTCTCTTAAGTTGCAGAGCATAAATCTACCTTATGACTATTTTTCTAGGGATTCCATTTACACTTATTGATTTTCCATCATTATTTATACACGTAAAGGTTTTATCATAACAGTTTAAGATCACCCTATGTTGCTCTAACCAATCCATACCGATTATTATGTCGTAAGAACCAAGAGGTAGTACATTAAGCTTTACAACAGTTTCAAATTGATCCATAACTACTGCACATTTCTTTACAAAACAAGTTACCTTCCTTTTTGCACCAGTGGCTAACTGAACCAACCAAGAATTTTCAAATTTTTCAACAGGCAGCTTACATTTTTCTACCAATTTAGGTGAAATATAACTGAGACTAGCTCCTGGATCAATTAAAATAGTTATAGGATTTTGATTTATCATACCTTCTACTTCCACCATGGATGTTTGATAGTCTGCTTGTCGATTCTCCAAGGCTGCATTGATTCTAGGCATAGTCCTCGTTAGGTCTCCAACAATCATCTCCTCCTGTATGGTATGGATATTACTGATAGTCTTTTTCCGATTAGGACAGACTGAGGCATAATGTGGGCCATTACACTCCCAACACTTTAGGGTTTTTTTGCGTTCAAAGTTCTTTGTGTAATTTCCATGATTATTAGCAGCTTCTTTACCCTTTGAATTGTTCTGAATGCTTGGTGAATTATTCTTATTCCCTTGGAAATTCTTGTTAGGAAAATTTTTGGCCTTATTATTTTTAGAATTCCGGTTCGGCACAAACTCTTTCTTCTTTTGATCATAATGATTGTTATTCTTTTTGGCCTTCCAGTTGGCCATGCTCTCATTCTTTTGATTATGTTCAAAACAAAAATTGGCTTTCCTCATAGCTTCTTTCAGTGTTTTTGGATTGTCATACTCAATCCTATCCTTGATGTGATAAGGTAAACAGTTGAGGAATTTCTGTACCTTCAGTTTTTCATCTACAAGGTATGGCACATACCTAAGCAGACTTAAAAACTTGCTGTTCAAATATTTCATAGTCATTGAACCTAATTTAAGCTCATAGAATTCTTTTGCTCTCTCTTCATAGTACTGCTCAGATAGAAATTTATTTTTAAAGTACTTCTTGAAGGTACTCCAATTTACATTATTCTCTCTTATTCCTTTCACTCTCTTCAAGTCTTGCCACCAAATATCAACCTTCCCTGAGAGATTGTAGATAGGCATTCTAGCCTTGAATTGGTTAGAATAGTTATAAATCTGGAAGTACTTCTTCATCCCAGATAACCAAGATTCCGCTTCCTCCCCCTTCTTAGTTTATCCATTGAATGTTGGTGGTTTAATATTTTTAAACTCCCCAGAAATTTCCTCATAAGGTTTGTATTTGCTCTTTTTAGTATAATGGTTGTCATCACTACTATCACTAGTGGAATGAAAATTGCGTTGATCACCAAATATCTCTGAAGATGAGCTGCTTTCATTTTTACTCTGTTTAATCTTTTTATATTTATGTTGATGACTTATATCTTCTGAATCAACTCTTTTACCCCTTCCCTCAGATTGAAATATTTCTGTTAGGATCTGATTCAGCTCCTCCTGAGCTCTCAGAATCCTTTCATTTTCTCGTTTAACAGATTCCATTTCAGATTTTAAGTCTTTTAGTGTTTGTAAAAGTTCTGAGGAATTAGTGGTTATGTCTTCTTGTATAGGGTCTTTTTGTAAGTTTTCTTGTTCAGTAAAGGGAGATTCCTCTTCCGCATATTCCTCCAGTCTTTCCATACATGTTGTTAAACTTCAGAAACAATTTCTCTATTGAATAACATTAAAAGAAAATAACATCAGCAAAAATAATTTAAATTCACTGTTTCATAAAAGCAAGTTGGGCTTCATCAAGGCCTAGTGTTTAAACCTTGTGCTCTGATACCACATGTCAAAACCCCAAATTTACACAAAAATTAATTTTTTTTTATGTAACATAAGTTGTCTATAGTCGCAGTTTGATAACTATTAGCGGCTAGCGGAAAAATGAATAGTTAACAAAAGTAATGATTAACTTCAACACATAACAACTAATACCATTTTAATTTTGATATGTTATGTATGTGACCTGCATTCAGTTACTTCTAGTTGTATTGATGATTTGATTTTGTCAAGTAGGTGAGAAGTTATGTTTTAAACTGGGCTTACTTAGCAACTGCTAACTCAACTGGATTTCTGGATCTTACAGGTTCAACAGGTAAATTTTGAACAAGTAAGAGTTTATTAAATTGTTACTTCCAGATGTACTTCTTTAGCATATATAAAATGCTAAAGTAAATTTTGATTAATAGAGTTCAAGAATACTACGAGGTAAAGTAACTTTTCTTACTTGTTTAGCAACTATGACAGTAATTTAAGTTTATGTCGTAACGACCAAAATCCTTGCCATACTATATGTCTTTCACCAACATGATGTCTACTTCAGATATTTTTCTTTCCAGCTATAAGCTAAGTTACTTACAAGTTTGACATAGAGCTCATGATTCAATATAACGACACTTTTATGGATACAATAGTTTCCTGCCATTGCTATTTTCTAAAATCTAGGGCACTGATTATAAGCATGAAAAATAAATCTAATGCCTTCAAGCAAGGCTTACAATAGAACCCTTTAGCTCTACCTTCGATTCTGCCCTAGTTGAGGTGAATTATCAGTTACAGTTATAAATATCTACTTGCATAAAAGTCATTGAGCTTTACATTCGACCTTCCAAGTTTATCATGTCACAAGTAATGTAGTAAAAATTACATTACCATATAATTTATTAATATCAAAATGTGATACTATTTTTAACCTTGGATAGTCTTACTATTTTTTTATTTACTAAGTCTAATCTAACATTGGTTTGATTCATTTAGAATTTTGGTTCCTCATGGATACCAAAAGATCACCAAATTTTGAGAAGTTTAACCTACACCATGGCACTATAGACTTTATACCAATGTAAGAGTTATTCTAGGGTGTAAATACTATCTATTTTTACTTACATATAGTTGATTTATAAACTAATTTGTTTTACCCACTAGTGTTTACTTAACACTAGTTCTAACATCATAGTCATGTAACAATATGTTTGTATAAATGATTAATAGTAGTACTATAAACGTATGATCAAGGGTAAATACTCTACTAAAGTTCTTTCCATAGTTGTTATACCAACGAAAGATTACAAGGTCTTTCATAAAATAAAGGTTAACGATGCAACATATGTCTTGTTTTTTATCATTACTTAACTTTATGGTTTATCATCATAATGATATGTTTTTGACTTTATAACTAACATTATCATTGTGGCTATTATTAAAATCATTGGCAATAACAATTTTTTATCCGACAATGCAGGAGACTATATTGATTGACCCACTGCTAAGTAAAAATTTCAGTGGCACGTGGAGTATCCTCCATCGTGCAATGAACGATTTAAAAGCTTGCAACATAACCCTATCTTCTTCATTCATTGTCGAGGGTTTGGATTTGCACTATTTGGTTTCTCCACAGCCATGAGGGCTCGCTTGATTTTCATTTTACAGCTCCATTAGAATGTAGTGAAGTGCTGCAACTCTTGTGAATGAGTTGAGTGATGCACAACTCGTATAGTGTTTTCTTTTTGCAAGTAGTAAATTGCTGTGAGAGTGGGTTACTCTGTCAATAGTTTTAGAGTGTCGGTTACATGCGTGGCCATTGCCATAGCTTTATCCTGCTCCATCGTCGGTGTAGTTTGGATTGTGAACCCCGCTGCCTCTGACACAGGTTATCACGAGGGTTTGTTCTTCGAGGTGATGTTCATTGTGCTAGTTCGATTACCTCCTCGGCTCTAGAGTTATTTTCCTTCAGGTATAAATTTTACCCTGTTATGATTTATAAATTTCAAATTACAGTTTTAGTAATATAATGTACAGTTTAAAATCTTCGGTCTTTTCTTGCAGGTTACAGGTTGCCTTTAAACTTGGAAGAATCCTCTGCAACGCTGGATTGACCTTGAGACCAAACGGGTAAGCCCCGGTTAAAACGTGGCATTCTCCCTGCTTGCATTGGTTAAGGGGAAAAGGGTTTGCAGTTGGAAAAGAAGCATGGCTTCGGTTAATCCATTGCTTAGATACTTTGTTTTCAGTTATTACTTAGTTTTTTTGTTAGTAAAACCCTTGCCTGTTGCAGGGTAACTCCGGCTTCTATGCCGTGACTTGTATTTAGCTTTCTTGACTTGCAAACAAGAATTACAGCCTTATGGCTAAGTAATATTATACTCTATTTCTAAAATTATGGGGGTTCTCTTGTGTTCATGGTTTTTACTTGATCTCTGTTTCGAATACCCTGATAATTTATACATTGTTTTATAAATGGTATTACTGTAAATTGGGTTATTCTTCTTCATCACAGTCACTGAAATAAATTTACTGTTAATGATTTCTCTTGTAAATGAATAATGTTATTGTAAAGACTGTAACTCAGTTCGAAAAATAAAATCTATAAATTTATATTCACCAGTTAGGTTAAAGTATCTAGGGTTTTCTGGATAGGAACCCTTATATAGATTTATCATTCGTTTCTGTTTACCTTCATTTCGTTATTACAAAATTATTGGTGTTATTTAATCTGTTTATGAATTATTTTAAAAATAAAAGAATTTATAAATATACTATAAATTCTTGAAATAAGACTGTAACCAGTCTAATGCATAACTTATATTTTTCTAGTTTAATTTGCTTACTTTGTTATTAAGAATGTGTTTAAAAAATGATAAAAGAAGGACTAGGGTTTCGACCCTCAGGTTTAACTTGCACAGATTATAAGCTTGTATGGTAAATAATTATTCCCTGATTAGGTAATTTCTTAGTTTTATTCTATTTACTGTTTACATTTATTTTTGTATTTGTTTATTGTTATGTAAATTAGAAATTATTTATAACTTTGTAAAGATTAGAATAATAACTCTGTTTACTTTTTATAATTAGATGGTTTGTAACATAACTCTAATTCTAGTTTACATTAAATAATAGTTTTAAGATAATAGATTTTTAAAGGATACTCTGTGTGGTTATTACCTTGTTTATAAACCCAACTGTATCTTCTATAATCTTTATTTGTATCAGTATACTCTAATGTAGTTCTACTGTTTCCTTTTCAACATTTTTACTTAGTTATACTCAGTTAAACAGTAAACATAAATAACCATAGCACTGTTATTTACATAATAATTTACACATTGCATAAATTACTCTGATATCTACAGATACAAAACCCTATCTATTATTTTCAATCTCTTATAAATTTCTTTCATCTACTTAAGAATTCTAGCTGTGCTAGAGTACGACCTGGTTTCTAGGTGTGGAAAAACATAGTCTAGAAATTTATTTTCATTCTAACACATTACTATTCTAAATCAACTTCATTTATTTAACAATCTAATAAGAATACTAATTCTAAAATTTCACAAACTGAACTTTAACAATCATATACCAATCAAACTAAACTTATTTAACTAACATAGTAAGACAAAATAACATAGAACATGTTTAGGACAGACGACATCAGTGTTAGGAGGACATTCCTCCATGCCAATCTCCTGGAGAGCGCGCAAACAACGCTTCCTTAGGACCTGCGAGCCTGTTCCTGTTCTTCTTGACTGAGAACTGGTGGAGAATGCAAATAGTAGAACCCTTTGTCAACTGACTAGTTCAATATCTCAGTAAACACTCTGATCTCAGTAGTATTATCTTCAGCTTAAAAGCTGCAACTAGATCAATCAGCAGTTATCCCCTCAAACACTTTCCATATTTCCCTTCCATTGAATTTCTCTGAAGTAGATTCATTCAACCTGAATGATCACTTCTTTAGAATGAGTAGCCTCAACTCTCTTCAATGGGAATTTTTTTAAAGATTTCCTAGGTCATTTGGGTCAGTTTTCATTAATTGAGCCACCTGCTTTGATTCCACTTTCTTGGGGAATCATGACCCCAAATGTGGGGAGGTTGCCACCTACAATAGTTGGAAGTGGTTTGAGGATGCTGCCACATGTCAGTTTTCTCTCCACCCAGTCTCCTCAACCAATTTGACTAGTAAACACTCTTTTAATAGCTCTCCTGAGTTGTTGTCTCCTCCTTTATTTATTTATAAATAAAATATTCAGAATTACATTAAATATCCTTGACCCTGCTGAGTCATCAATTACAACTTAGCATAAAATTTAACATATTGTCCTCAAATAATATCAAATAATATAAAATTGTTTTTGCAAAATTGGGGTATGTGACAAAATTCTATTCTTGAGGGTGGTTTTTCCCTAGGTAGGGAAAATTTACATTAGAGGGGAACATGGAGTTGATGAAAAAAGTTAGAAACCTACCTCGAGTTTGACTTGGAAAAGTAATATAACTATAAAAGTTGCTTGAGGATTTTTCATTGCTTTTAACCAGGGACAAGGTTGAGTGATTCCATGATGGACTAGTCTATGGTTGAGATAAAGGGCCATGCAAAGAAGGAATTTTTTTGGGATACACTAAAGTTTTCTTGAAGTTGTGAACTATGAAGAGCCAAGTACACTACTTAGGCATGAGTATCCAAAGTTATATCAAATATGCATTCAACAAAAGTTTGTGACATAACCACCTATACACATTTATCAACCTATATTTATGTAAGGCCTTGGGCTTATTCCAATTCTAGGTTCTTCCATCGATTATAGGTAATAGAAGTCCCAAATTCAAATAGGAATTTTTATCACTCCAAAACCAACTTGTCAATGTTGTTTAGTCTAAGGTACTTCTTTGGATTTGGCCAAGGTATATAGCCTCTCAATGAGAAGTGAAGAGGTATTGAACAATGTTAATTTTTCTTTTAAAGAATCTCAAGTTTGTGAACCAATTCAACTTGGACATAGTCTTGACTTCATTTAAGAGGATAGGTGATGACCTTATTGGGAGATTGTTGATAGACATTCCAAATGTGAATCTTGGTTATTTCTAATTTAGAAAAGGATTTACAACCTCCCAGGACTTCTAGATACTTTGAGAAACAAAGGTCCCTTTAACTTTAATCACATTTTGGGTGACGACAAGGGTTTATATTTCATTCCCTAATATGACTCCTTACCCAAAGGATCTTTTTTATTGACATAGTAACAAAGGAACATCTTCCAACCCTTCCTTCTTTCCATGACTTTGATAACCCATTTAGGGCACATGACCATGTTTACATATGATTTTTGATGATTCCCCTTCCACCCCAATTGTGGCAGTACAAAATAGAATCCTTTAACATATAGCTAAGAAACCACAAGTTGGGGTCATCAATTTTTCCAAAGTCACCCAAGGCTTACAAATTATTCGAACCATAAGAAACAAATTGCTTGCACATGATACCATCCCACGAGGGGTGTACATGGTGTTGGGGAAATCTAAGCCTTGGTGGGATAAATATCACCACCACATTGTTGACATTTTTTTCAATATTTTTCTCCATTCGATGAATTACCATTTCCCATAGTTTCATTGACAATGCTTGTAATGAAAAAGCGATGTTAAGGGGTCAAGATTTTCCTCGGTTGACTACATGACTATCCTTGAGAGGATAGCAATTCACGATTATCATGGGGAATTTTCTTGTAGGATTAGCTTTTGATACATTGAGTTCATGACTTGGATGTCATGCGAAAATTTTCGAGACATTTATAGTGTTGTCTATCAGTTCTCTTTGATCATGAATGATGAAGGAGTCATCCACAAAGTGTCCATTCACTTTCCAACTCTCAACACAAGAAGAGAAATCTCTTTGTTGAGCCCTTATCTCACTTAATGGCAATTGAATACCCCAATGCTTCAACTTTTGTCACATAAACTACAAGTGCTTATGGACAACCTTGACGAATATATTGAAAAAGGCCCACCTCTTTTGATTCACATCCATTAATAGGGAGTTAAGTTTATGCTTTTGCAAACAAAATTTCTAGTGCACCTAGGAAGAAATTATTGAAGGCCAACTCCATATTCATATCCAAGATGAAGTGACAATTGACCTTGTCATAGGATTTTTCAAAATCTACTTTACTAAATAAAGTGTCAAGGAATGAGCTTTAGGTCCACTCCATGCCTTCCCAATCGACGATGATAATGGTAAGAATAAACAACTCTTATTGAAGTTGTTTTTCCCTACAAATAATTTATGATAGTATGTGTTTCACTCTCAAAGACATTAATTTGGAAAATTGTATGATACATTTAGGAGGGTCATAGGTCTCCAATTGGTTCTAAGTTCAAAATATTTAGACGTGGAGGTGAAGTGGACAACTCTTTGGTTGATGTTGGTCTTGTTAATGAACATGCTTTCCTTGTGTACCATGACAAAATGCTAAAGGATATGGTTAGTCGAGGGAACATTCCTTGTAGATTGTGGTCGTGAGTTAGTTTTGATCATGCCTATAAGAAAAATGGCTTGAAGGTCAAAAATGAAGGAAAAAGAGGCACACAACACACATTTTTCTGTGGGTGTTGCATGGGAGGATATCTTGGGTAAGAAGACAAAATTCAATCAAATTCTTGTCTTTGTGAAAGAAATTGAGTGTATGGATATGGAAGTATGTTTCACCTTGGGTATTTTGGAGAACCAACAAGTAGGAGATCTTACAAAGGTTGGCCTTACAACTTATAACAATAACATAGGAACATCAATGTAATTTTATCCTAATATAACAACCAGGTCTTGTGATGATAAGCTTAGAAATATGGAACATGTTTGTGAAGTAGGAATCACTTCCTACTCACAAGGATTAATAGGACTAGGAGAAAAACTATAATACTATGTTGGGTTGCTATGAACAATGGTAACACTTTTTGAGCATCCAAAGAGTGTTCCTATAAATGCTTAACTGGTAGAAAAAAACATATCTCTTCAAGATCAAAAGCTAGTTGAAATATGGGAAATGGTTTGCAGGATAGCAACAACATGAATTGTGATGCCGAAGGCCATGGTCAAATTGTTTGTTAGGTAGGTTCACCTCTCTCTTCTAGAGAAGGAATTATGCTTTCTAGCTGGGGAAATTTTTCATTTTTATCGATGAAAAGTTATTGACCAATCCTGTAATGACTTTAATTTTGATCAACAAATATTGAAGGTGTTGGGTCTGTTAGAATTTTAGATTACAAATATGTGTTTACACCATGTTTGGGGTGCTTCATGAGATTTGGGATACATGGTGTATGTTCATCCCCTGAATGGTTTGAGATGGATTGTAGCATGATAGATGGTCTATGATGGATATGCACACTTGTGATAGCTTAGAAGATGCTAGATCTCAGATGATCACCGGGTCAATGTTTTTTCCTATGGAATTGGATATATCTTTCCGGGATGGTGGATACCCTTCATGATGGCCACACATAGGATTCACTTGGTGGGAGAGCACACTATAGGATATGAGGCATAGTGTGCATTATGGAGTAGGGATACAAGCCCTAGAAGGCATGTGTTAGCTTGGTTTCATGTTCGATAGTTTGGATATGGCTTAGGGACATTTGGGTCTTCTTGAATGTTCTTACAAGGGTATTTGGAGGATGGATGGAGTTTATGGAGGCTTGGGATGGAGTTGTGTGTACCTGCTTTGCATAACTACATTACCTTGCGTCACTATTGTGCATGACATCATCATTGGAGCTTGGCACTTGTACTCTAGGAGTAAATCATTTCACTTGTGTGTGGCTTACTGATGTTTAGTAGCCATGCTTGTAAGGCTTATGTTGACTTGTATTACATTGTTGGCCTCCCTTACCTCTCATATAAATAGAGGAAGGAGAGAGTCTTTCCAAATAACACATCAAATCATGCATTCATTTGCATCTCTTTTTTGGAGTTCTCTCTTAGTGATGTGCTAGGGTTCACGGGGAAACCTTAGTGGAGCATATGAAAAGGTGGATGATTTCTTTATATTGAGATTATTCTTTGTAAAGCTGATCTCTCTCTCCTGGGAACTAGGGTTTCTTGGTATCTTGGAGTATTTTGGATTCTAGGGTTAGGGTTTCATCTCTTGGAGGTTAGAGAATAGGGTTTGGAAACCCTTGGATGTGTTTGGGTAATAGGACATCTTTCCTTGGAGATAGTGTTGGAGGGATTCTTGTATTTGGAGGAGCTAAGGTTTGTTGACTAACCCTAGCTAGGGAATCTTGGGTGAGTAGTTTTTTCTCTAGCCTTGAGTGATAAGAGGCTATGGTATGTATGTACTTCATTCGTTGAGCATATTTATATGTGATATTTCCAATGGTCCACATATTGCATATATTGCAGAATTGGTTTCATCATTTTATTATCTTGGGACGGTCATTTCTAGCCCTTAATTATCTCATCGATTTGACAAACTTAAGAGTAAATTATTAAGGGACTTAACACTATGCTTGAATATAATAGTATAACCATTTATTTTTGTTGTGTTCGTTGTTATGTATGGTGTATAAGAAGAGTTTTTAGATCTAGTTTATGCATGTGAAGTTGCTCCAGAGGGTTGGAAACTCGTTGGAATGATTGGTATATTTTTTCCTTGAATTGATGTGAATTTTGGGGTTACTAAAAGTGAAATGTTGTGATGAGGCCATTGTTTTACACATTAATTTACAAAATTTATAAAGGTTAAAAATTTTAGGATTAAAATCCAAGGAACCTTCTCGAAAGAAGCTGAATTTTTAGATTTACATTAATTTCCTGATGTAAATGAAATTTTAGCATGTTATGAACATGGCTGTATTTTGATGTTATCAACACAGTTGTATTTGAGATCACTCTTGAGTAAGATGGAGTTGTATTTCAAATAGTGATTAATCGGGATAAGTACACTTAGTTAAGGGCATTGGGTGAGAAACACCAAGTTGCCTCCACCCATGGAAGGATTATTTTGTCTACTTCATAAATTGCTAATTTTTACAGTTGAGACTTTTTCAGGATGTGTAAGGTTACTTTTAGTCTAAGAGAGAGTGAAAGGTTGCATGGAGGTTCAAATTTTTTTCCATGGAAGCACATTCTCTAGATCCTTATGGAGGTGGCTCATCTTTTGGAGCATGTTGAAAAGAACATTCTAGAACCTATAGATTTGACATAGTTGACTGATCATCAAAAGAAGGAAGACAAAGTGAATAGGATCATTCTGGATTTTGTGAAGGATCGCTTCATCTCACACCTTCTTAATAAGGCATCAGGTAAGAGTCAAGTCACAAGATTCGACGAGTTTTCTTGATAAGGTTCGAACTTCATTGAATCTAAAAAAATTGAAATTCTTTGGAGTTCATTGAATTTCAAAGAAAATTTTAAAGGCAAACCTTAATCCGAATCTCAAGGTGAATTCAAATCTCAAAATTAATTGCAATGTGAATCCAAATTTCAAGATGCATTTCAAGGTGAATTTTTAAAAAAATCAACATTTTTTTCATTAACTATGTGCTTTTTAATGGAAAACTAAAAAATCATTTTTTTAATATTTTATATATATTTAAAAATATTGAAATATGTATATGGACAAATCTAGTGGTGAATCTAATACAAATCTCATTAGTAAATTAGAATTTTGAATTGAATTCCATTGTCGCCGAAATTGAATTTGAATCTGAACCATGCAACTTGGAGTAAGAGCATGTATGATGCTTTGGTTAAATTATTTTAGAACTATTGTGCCTCTTGATATATTCTCTTGAGAAACTATATTTTAGTGGTTCACATGAATAAGACATATACTATGGTGAACTACTTGACCAAGATCAATGAATCAAAGGATTCGATAACTCCCATTGGAACTAAGATAGAGGATCAATATATAGTATCTATTTCCCTTAAAGGGATTTCTCCTTCCTAGACACGTTTGTTTACAGTATTTGTGCTTGGGAGAAAGTTCCAAATTTCCCAAATCTTAGGGTCACTCTTGTGGATGAAGAAATCATATTGTAGTCATGTTCAAAATAACACAGGGAAGTATATGCCATCGATTTTGTCAGAAACATGAAGAAGGATGGGACATATAGGGAAGAAGGACCTTAACAAGGTCCTGTACTTTCAATTTAACGATATAGGACATTATGCATGATAGTGTACATTGAAGAAGAAGGGAAAGGGCATGAATCAGATTGCAGTTGAGATTGTAGCAAGAGTGGATGAGAATACCTCTTAATTTGATACTTCCTTTTCCATGGCTTGTTTATCTACTAATATTGTGTCTAGTGTTGGTTTGTATGTGGATAGTGGAGCTTTAAGAATTATGACATTTAATAGGACATTATTCAACATGATCCAGGGGCACAAGGGAGATATGATTGTGGAGCTTGGTGATGATACCACATAAACTGTAAAAGGAGTTGGTTCCCTTTCATTCTAGATTCCCTTAGGTGATGTTCTTTATTTGGTGATATTTTGTGTTCTGGGTATGCGAAAAATCCTATTTTTAGTTTCTAACATCATGGATATACATTGGAGAGTTGCTTTTGAGGGACAACCGTGCACAATAATTGATTGTAGTCTAACACGTATGAGAACTTTGGCTAGAGGGGTCAGAGGGGGTGGCGTTTGTAGGTTACTTGTTGATCTAGTAGCACTCACACATTTTAGTGAAAGGTTGATAGGTCCTTTCGTTTCTTAGAAGGAACATTTAGATCCAAGTTCCAATCGTTGCATTTTGATTGTGAGATCTTTCAGTGTGTGGGGCTCTCCTCTCATGATCATGGAGAATGTGGAGTTTGTTGATTTAGTGGCTCTAGAGCATGTAGGGGTGAGTGAATCACCTAGGATATATATAACATTCATTTCTTTCATTCATGAGACTTATTACAACTTGATCTAGCACTTGGGTGGAAAAATCCCAATCCACTACTGTTATCAAGGAGAAACTTTGGAAGAAAGCACCACTGTCACCTCACTGCTAGCTTCCCTCACTTTTAACCAATTATGAAAGGTCAAGGGGGGGTTCCCTAGGGTTCATTAGACGTGGATTTATTGAAGAGAGCTAAGGGGATTGATTGTAACTTAATTAAATATATGTGATTAAGCCAAAGCTAATGTTAGACACACTAGGAACACAAAGAGGGGGGGTGAATCTATGTGTGCAGTATTGATTACTTTTTCAATTTTAACAATCAACAACTAATTCATCAATGCATTATTATACCATTTAAATAATCATTTCCTAAACATCTACCACTTCATCATTTATAAATCATAAGCATCTGAATCATGGAGTCATAACAAAAACCATAGCACAAGAGAACACAACACCATATGGTTTTGTAATATTTTTGTATTTTGTTTTGGAACGGCTACAATCGTTAGGTAAAATCAGCACCTATTGATACAAAGAGAACCTACTCTTCATTTAGGACCCTGCTTGGTTTTCTTAGACCCTACTAAGAGGGGTTTTAGGTATCCTAACCTCAAAATCAAGACAAGCTTACTTTTACAATTACAGCTCACTATCTTGTCATACCAATCACACACACACACATCACTGTTAAGTTCACTCATTGCCACATCATCTTTCTGTCCACATCATAATTGTCATATTAAACATGACTACTGCTGCAACACTCTTCTGCTCTCCACTCTCATCATCATCATACTGTTCATCAACACTGCCATATGTATTTGATTTGTCCTCTATTTCATCAACTTGTCACAACCTTGTCATTATGTCACTTGTGAGATAACTCGTTTAATGCACCAGTCAATATTGATTCTTTTGTAGAAGTCTTTATCTTCCAATTTTGGACTGTACAAGTAAATGTCTTCAAATGCTTGCAAACATATACATGGTTAGTCCACTAAAGTCACTACTGTTGTTCTTAAGGATGCCCACTATCATAATCTAAGCAAGATCACTATCCACAACTTACTTCATCAACCATAGTCAAACACATTCTTGGTACATTTTAATCATGCCAATGTCTAGATCTCTATCAATGCCTTCAATGCAAATTATTCTTCATGTGTATACCTTCATCTTTCATGACCTAGATCAAAAATTATCTTATGCTATCCCCAAAATTTGATACATAATATTCTTCTAGAAACACCTAATATTCTTCATGTATGCTCAAGTATTCATAGCTTGTTTAAGAGAAACTAAATCATACCTTGACATAATTTAATGTACCTGAGTTTTGTTTCTCAACTGCTTGAATACCAGAGGTTGAAATTGCCTTTAACAGTCCCCTTATGAGGTTTTTCCTTATATATATGTGGTTTCTTGAAATCAATACATAAACTATCTTGTTCTTCACCTACTGCATCCTCAAAAGACTCTCAATATTGCCTTTAAGGGCTTAATCAAGATAACAGTTTCACTTATGGCAGTTAGTCAAGACTAATGCCTTTGACTTGATAATTGAATTTAGAGGATGCTCTAAGCACACAAAAACCACACACTTAAATCTTTCTTCATGTTTATCTACTGCTCTGCCACTTATCCAAGGTTAAGAACAAGATAACTTGTAATAACATGTAACTGGCGCTTAGACTATCCATAGTTCATATTGACTGTTGAACTCAAATTTAATTCAAATCAGAACTCTAATTTATACCCTTGGATATGCCTCACATATAGTTGTCCGTACCTTGAAATATTAGCAAAATGAAACTTGATCACACACACCTTCACACCCTCCTTCTTTGCCTCAGTACTTCTAATTTTTGCGGCTTCCTCAGTATAAAAATTAGAGCTATTTTTAATGTATCCTTGCTGCTAAAGATATCTGAGATACATCTGAGCACATTTTCCTCAACGTGAAGCTGCTTCAAAATTCACAAATTTACTTCAGTCACTTGACTGCTACAAATGATGGTTAGAAATGGACCCCAAAAAAAAATTCTCTATGGAAGTGCTGCTGCAAAAACGGACTACTCCTCTACTCTGAAATTCGGGTCTGTTGATGTTGCAATTTACATAGTCTACTACGTTTTCTTCCTCAGACGTCCGAAAAATCTCAGAGCTCTTCTGAATTTCACACCTTTAAAATGAAAGGATTTTCTCCTTATTTATACACATTTTCATCATTGTTTTGGGGCCAACCTGATCTACATTTTAATTTAAAAAAATTTTCTTTGGTTGGCTCACCAAAACAAATTGGGGTTAACATTGCCATAGAACTTAAAAAAATATTATCTCTTCAACCGAGAGGAACCACGTGACGTGCTGCCTACCGTTGGAAATGACATGATGAGGGCTATCTCTCCATGATGGGTTTATTTTCAATCCCATGGTCCAATACCCTTAAAATATTCAATTTTTTCAGGACGTCAAAGACTTTGAATTGTCAACCTTCTTACCATTAGGCTGTCATGTATTTTTATTATTTTATCTAGCACATCATCATAGGGTTGCATTAAGCCACTATGGAGTTCTATGCCATGTGCAAGGTGCCATCATGGGCTTCAAGCATGTCATCTAACCAAGGTGCCATCATGTGCTTCAAGGGGCTTCATAGGCTTCTTTAAGCACCTCAACCACACTAGGAGACCCCCCAAGGGTCAAGATCCAACATGATATTACCTGTAAGATAGATAGGTATTCTCCTGGGGTACCATGACACCATCAAAGCATAAATGACCACAAAATGGGTCATTAATGCTTCTCCAAGCCATCTAGGGCTTCTCCATTATCTACCAAGGCTTCAGGACCATCTCCAGGGTCTTCAATGTCTTCAGCAAGGTGGCGGATTCAAGATCCAATCTTGTGGGTACAGGGACCTTGTCAACTGGGTACAAGGTGCTTCAAGGCACAAACCCACTCTGTAAGGGATCCAAGACACTGTAAGGTGCAAACCCACTCTGTAAGGGGTCAAGGAACTGCAGGTGGGACTTGGTGGCATCAATGACATCCTATGGGGTCACTGCAAGTCCATGTTGGCATCAATGACAATTTCATCAACAGTTAATTTCCCCAAAATAGTGCTTGAACATGTAAGATTATAAATGCCAAATAAAGATTATAAATTCAAAATAAATCAAACACTTCACTAGAAATCTCATATATCATTTGAATAAAATCCATGAATATTAAGATCAACAATTTTGGAAATTAATATGTACTTTGCAGAAAATAAACACATGATAAATCAATACCAAATATGGTTTGGGTTCATTTGTTATAATATAAATACATCAAAAATTGAAATTAAAGATGGAATAAGTTTCCCAATTAATGCCTTAGACTATATGGGGGGTGTTAGGATTTATAATCCTCCCTTGACCAAACTGTCTATTAGATTATTTTCGCCTAACTTAGGAGTTTTATGTAATTATTTGGGTCCACTAGTACCATTGGGTCCACTCGGCCTAATGGGGCCACATGTACTAGTTACTAGAGTGTGGGGAACACTTGTAGAGGCTAACTTCCATTGACTGCACTTGCCTGCATCAATTTAGGCGCCTCCTAGGCTAATCCCTACATTTTAGGAGCCACTGGGAGTCCCGACACCAACCTCTTTCAGTAATTTTGAGTTGGAACTAGTTATGCTTAGTTATTTTCAAGTTACTTTCAGTTAGTTCACTTTCAGCTCAGTTAGCGCAAGTTATGCGTGGCTGCATGTGGATAAGGTGCATTTTCTCACCTACCACTTCAGCTAGACTGAGTTAACTGATTATAACTAATTGTGTGACTTGATTAGACATATGGAGTTAACCACTTGGACTCCAATAGTGATTTAGAAATATTTAGTTAGCCATGCAGTCAGATACAGTCACATCCAGTTGGTAGATTCGAATTTCTCCCTAGTGATTCGAATTCTTTCCTATGTAACACTATTGTAACACCGGATTATGTAATGAAGATAATACTGTAATTCCTTGAGCAATACTTGTCTGTTTCCTGTGAGATTTGATTTGTTCAATTTGCATAATTCATTCCTATTCCTTGGATTAATAATTTGGAGTCATTGCTTGATGGTCTAAATTGCACATCAATTCTAACATGGTAGCAGAGCCATTTCAAGCAAGCTTCATGTCTGTCTACTCTCCATTGAACACTAGAAGCAGTTGGGTTTCCACAAAAGCCCCGCAAAGAGTGATTTGCTTACTCTAAATTTATTCAGAGTGGAGGTGCGGGCATGATAGATCCTGAGAAAATGTTCATGTCGAGAGGGAAGGTATGATTCTAACATAGTTCGATTGTTTTAGTGTTTTGCAATGAAATTATACAGGTGCTACGTAGCTTGTGTGAAGATATTGTCTTTTCCAGTTGGAGAATTATGGATTCTCAATCTCCTACACCTCGGGTCCTAACACCCTTCAATTATGTTGATTGGAGGGCAGATATGCATCTGACCTTGCACAAGCATGGCTAGTTCAGGATAATACTTAGTAGGGAGGCCGAGTCTCATCATCCAATTGAGAGAAACAAGTTTCTAAACCACTTGGATGAAGCTTTTGGTTATCTATGTACTCACATATCTAGAGATATCCTCTTTCACCTGGAAGGTTTGAGGACTCCCACGGAAGCTTGGGAGAAGATTGAAAACTTGTTTGGCAAGAAAGATGAGATTTTGGGACACATTCTGGAGAATGAGTTGGTAGCCTTACATCCCAACAATTCGTTACTAAATTCAAGTTTCTTGCACTTCAATGCAGACAGTGCGGAATAGAAAGGAAGGATGAGCAACATGTGCTCTCCATACTCAACAAACTAGGCCTTGAGTATTCTGTATTTGTTTCAATCTTCCATTCCGTGAGAGCTTCCATTCATAATTGGAAGATGCCCTCACTTTATTCCTTTTCCTAGTCCTTAATACATGAGCAAGAGAAGTTGATCCAGATGGGAGTCATCAATACTTCCAAAGATCAAGCTCTCCTAGTGACAGACTCTACCAAAGCGCAAGTTAAAGGGGGATCTAAAGGGAAGGATCATAAAAAAATGGTTTCGAAGCCTAAAGCAAATCAGAAGACTTCTAAAGGAGCCTCCAGCTCTAAGAAAAATAATAAGTTTGAAAATAAGATGTGTCCCTATTGTATAAGGGGTTTTCATTTAGAAGAATCTTGTATGAAGAAGTAAGTAGACCAGCTGACTGCTCTCCTCAAGCAGAATAACATTACTCTCCCACAAAGAGCAAAGAAGTCTGACGATGGACATGAGAGGTGCCATGCTTTGAAAGTCGGCCTCCCTCGGTCGACAACCTATTTGATTGATTCTGGAGCATCCAACCACATGCTTTCCTCCAAGGATTTCTTCTCCACTCTCAACCTCACAGTAGGGATGACTATTCATATGGGTGATGATTCCCAAATTCCAACAGAAGGAAGACGCACCATCAATATGCAACATGGTGATTTCATAATTGTCCTCTATGTGCCCTCCCTTGTAGCTAATCTGTTGTTTGTATACCAAATGGCTCACACTAGCTCACCAAAACAAGTGGTGTTTGGACCTGACTCAGTAGGGATTCTAGATATCTCAACTGGGGAGATTATAGCGAAAGCAAGTGTTGATCATGCCTCCAAGGCATATGCTTTCTCTCATTTCATTCCATACATAGTTCCAGCAAAGCCACAACTTCTATTTGAAGCAGATAAAGGTATATAGATTCCCTTACTTCCTATTGTAGATACAATTTTATTGCCTGACATTTCAGATTTAGATTCAGAAGAGGAGGAACACTAATATGATCCAGATATTGAGCTTACACCTCAAAGAGATCAAGCTCTAGATCCAACATCTACCTCATTTTAGCAGCCTAAATGGGCTCAACAGGTCATAGAAGCAGCTGGAAAAGGTAATGGGATCCATATGACAAGAGAAGAACAAGGTCCCAGTATCAGAAAGAGGTTGTTGCACTATACCAGATAGATCCACTTCTCAGTGAGATATGTTTCATGATGTTGGGGTCAGATCCTCAGACATTCAAACAAGCTTTTCATGATCCCAGATGGCAAGCTACTATGGATGAGGAATTTGATTTTCTCCATGACAATAAAACTTGGGAACTTATCTCCTTACCTCCAAGAAGGAAGCTTGTTCAGTGCAAATGGATCTACAAGACCAAGATAAATTTTGATGGAACCACAATTAAGTACAAGGCTTGGTTGGTGGCCAAAGGATATTCTCAGGTTCAAGGCTTGGACTACAATGAGACATTTACTCCAGTAGCTAGAATGGATTCCATCAGGCTTGTCTTGGCATTTGCAGCTTCCAAAAGATGGGAGGTACATCACATGGATGTGAAAAGTGTTTTCCTCCATGGTGATTTCAAGGAAGAGATATACATGAAACAACCCGAGGGGTTTATTGATGATCCTTCCTTAGTTTGCAGCCTGAGGAAATCACTGTATGGACTCAAACAAGCCCCAAGTGTTAAAATTCCATATGCTAAGATAGATTATAAGCATTTAATTTCAATTTCAAAACAAAAGAATATAGATAGGATCACTGAAAGAAACAATATCACAAGAAAAACACATATTTATCCTGGGAAAACCCTAAAGGGAAAAACCCAACAAAATCTTCCTCAATATAGATGCCCCGAAAATATAAAAGGTAAAACCAAAAGACTGATCATCCTCCTTCTCCAGCTACAGCTTTTTCTCTCTCTCTCTCTGTCTAGTGTGCTACACAAGTGAGTGTGAGTGTGTTCAAATGAGAAGCACCTCACCTCTATTTATATTCTTTCATTCACTTAATATTTAATTCAATTATGTAGGCTCGAGTAATCCTAATTTAATTATGTAGGCTCAAGTAACCACAACAGGGGTACTAATGACCCGACTTACAACGGATGGGAATTCCTCATGACTCTTTATTAATTATCCCGATTAGGAACATCAGGGTATAAAGAAATACAAGTGATTCTCCTGATAGGAGCATCGGGGACCACTAAAATATATTTAGAATATTCTTTGAAGTTACAATATTTCAACACTCCCCCTTAACGAGAAGGGTATTCTACAACAACATCAACAACAACAACAGTAGGAGAGAGAAGGCATCACCAGGGTGATACATCTATAAATAATTGGAATCTTTTCATCATATTTAACAAATAGTCTTCATCTTTAATCTTTAACAACAACAACACTTTGATCGCTCGATTGATTAGCAACATCTTCATCAGTTCTTTGACCTTTCAATCAACAACGTCATAATCATCACTTTGACCTTTCGACCAACAACATCATCATCAACACTTTGACCTTTCGATCAACAACATCATTATCATCATATTCCGAACTTTCGATCAACATCATCATCATCATCATACTCTAAAATTTCGATCAACATCATCATCATCATCACACTCTAATCTTTCAATCAACAACATCATCATCATCACACTCTGATCTTTCGTTCAGTAACATCATCATCATCACATTCTGATCTTTCGATCAGGAACATCATCATCATCAGCAACAACCTGCAATCCACAATATGAAGACGAAATTCTTTGGATCACTTTTGGACTTAAAGTCCAAGGATGATGCAATCCCACCACATTCTCGACAACTGAAGTCACTGGATTCAATTACGGGATAATCACTCCCTATCACTTTAGGACTAAGTCCAAGGATGATGAAATCCTACCACATTCTAGAGTACCGAAGTCACTAGATCCATTCTGAACAATTATCTTTACACATTTCTTCTGTCATAGCAAGTTTTGGGAGTTGTAGGTTATTTTCATTGAAGCTCAAAAACATCCTTATCAGAAAAGACTAAAACCTAAAGGTTCTTGTCTGGTGGAAGTTAATTAGTTGGGAATGGATGTTTCTGGATAAAAACTCATCAAATTAAGATAGGAGGACAGTAAGTGTAGTAGGGATTTCTCCCTTGCTATAGGGCAGGAATGGCTACCTTCCGTCTATAAGAAGGAAGGGTAGGTTCCTACAGGTGAAATGCAGTAAAAATGGACAGAAATGAAATAAAGAACAACAAGAAGAGAAATATGGAATGGCTGGAAACCCCTCTCCAAACACTGTTAGGGTTAGCTCCAGTAACCTACAAAAAACATATCAGAAAACCTGCAAATAGATAATGGAAACCTGGAAGAAAATATGGGTTAGATGAAAGCAAATAAACAAAACAAAACAAATGTTATACCTTCTCTTTGGGTGGAATGGGCCATCATGCCCTGGCTTGGAGAAGCACCTCTCTTGGAAGGGGGAGCTATGGCTCAATGGATGAATGGAGGAGAGGGAGTGTGGGTGGCTTGAGAGACAAAGGGTCTCAAGGAATCCACATGCAGCATAATAATATGCAAGGGAGAAGTGTTTTGAGAGTGACCCCCACCCCTCTATTTATAGCTTTTTTGGGGATTATTTAGGGTTTTAAGCCCCTGGTTTTGGCTTTAGCCCCTTTCGCCCTATCTTTAGCTCCTTTTGGGGTATTTATCTCCTTTGAGGGTTTTAACCCCTTTTTGGAGGCTTTAGCCCCTAGAAGATCTATTTAGGCTCTTTTTTGGGGTTTTAAAGCCCTTTTGCTCATTCTTAAGCCTGTTTGAGGGTGTGGGGGTCCAATGGGGTAAAATGAGGGTCGTGCATGGGTGTCCTTGGGTGGTGTAGGCCATGTAGAGCTGAGTGAGGAATTTTTTGGGTTAACATATTGCCCCCTGATGTGTGAGGGCAGGAGCTCATCCTATGGCTGACGGACATCATAGTATTTTCTACGGAGAGGTGGTGCTTCCTGGGCTAGGGCATGGTGGCTTTTGGTTTTTATATTAATATGGTTCCCATCAATGGGTGAGATACAAATAATGTGTGACATGTATATGGACAAGGCGGGCATCCCCATGTTTGTAACAATGTCAAAAGAATAATGTGACCTATGCTCTATAATACAAGAGCCGATCATATACAACTGATGATACAATAATGGTTGCCTCAATTAGAGGCTGAGTACAATACTGATCTGAAGAACTTCTTCATTGGACCTGTGGCATTCTCATGGAATGCTATATCTTCATGACGGATAGCCTGCTGGATCTGGAATGGTACATAGTTGTATGTACTTATTGATGGAGAGTTAGAGTCTCTGTAGTACAAGTATGTTGCATCAATAATAAATCTATATAGAAGCGCTGCTGGGGATTCTAAACACTATCTCCAATGCAACCCGAAAATCATAAGGGACATAACCTGTTTAGGTCCCTCGAATAGACTCATCAATGTGCTAGAGTCAGGTGACATCTGGGGTCTTCGACCAAATACTGCACGGACCAACACCTTGTATGAATCTAAACGGTGCGATGATGTAGCTAGAGTCGAGCACGTGAGAAACAACCATCCCGAGAGGCACTAAGGACTCCTCTCAAGTGGTCCAAGGAACTCATCAATGAGGTTAATGAAACCAAGATACAAGAACTTACGGGTCTATCCTTTGGAATATGTGTGTTGTCGTCGACAGAGGGAGACCTTCCCCTGGTCAAGGCAATGATGTTTCCTTGACCAGAAGCGCGAGGGAGATAACCAAAAGATGTGAGACAATTTACGGACTGACCCACTAAATGGGGGGAGAGGGAAAGATTTGAATAGTGGCAGGGGGAGTGTAGTAGACTCAAACTTTGTTTGTTCAGAGTATGACGGCAGGGCGGACCAAGTAGCGAACGAAACTGACTCATGGGAGTGGGATCATAGCTGTAATACCGAGAATGTCACTGCAGATAGGAAATTCTTGGGGGAGGTAGATACTTTTGGTACTGATGGGATCCAAGGAAGACACATTACAGAGTACTCTAAACAAAGGCGACCCAAACTGGGAATGCTGCCAAACTGTTATCTGTGGGGTGGTGTCTCAGAGACACTGTTGTGGTACGATCTCGTGGATTTTTGTAAAGACCAAGAAAGTAAATGCTCGATGGTGCTTTCAATTTTAGAGAGTCTAAAAGCACGAAGAAAACTCCAGTGCGGGCTCTTTTTCGTTGGTAGTCTCCTGTGCCTAAAAAAGGATAAAAGTATACATAGGAGAGCTCACCCATCCTATAGGGGATGGGAGACTTCTTTACCATTGGTAGTCCAATAAGGCCAGAAAAGGTTAAACCTATACTGACTGGATGGTCATTTAGATACTTTTATGAGCATGAATGAAACCAAGTTTGCTCGGCAATCTATTCTTGATGAGAAGGCTGGAAAAGAGCTTAATGACAACTTATGGTGAGATTTTTCATAAAGTGTGGCCCCTTTGCCTGAGAAAGCATAAAAGTATGCAGAGGGGAACGGTCTTGGCTTGAATATGCCAATGTGGTCCTTTTCATTTGATGGTCTACATAGTTCAGAAAAGGAGGTAAACAAGACGATGTAGACGCCCTTTCCTATCCTTTAATGAGCGGGAAAGGAAGCAGCTGCGCTCGGCAATATTTTCATTCTTTTAGGAGTCAGAAAATAGCTTAAAGGAAACTCAAGTATGCTCAATCGATTGCGGTGGCACAGGCGGTGCCCCATGTCGGGACGGTGGACAGTGGTACAAAGGTCATCCGTGTAGTATGGACGGAGCAGGTGGCTCTCAAACATACCAATACATGCACGGGATAGATCATGGTAGAGGCACATGATTCGGTGCAGTAGAGGCACACAAACCGAGGTGGATCTTGGATAGAGGTCAGGAGAACTGTGTGTGAGTTGCGATGGACGGACTTGACTACATGTGATGTGAGTGCAAGTCCAAGGGCAGTTATATGCCAAATAAATGCAAGAGAAATAATTCATTTTCTGGACAATGGTCCAGAGATCCGCATAAGGTACAGTGGATGAAGTAGACGGTTGTATGTTACAAAAATAAAAATGATGTTCCTTAACGGGCGGTGGCCCGAAAACCGTCATGAGTATCGGTAGGAAAGAGTGATGCAAGTCCAGGTCCGTAGACACTTGCATCGCCATGCGGTGGCTCGTAAATCGAGGTAACTTCTGGGAAGCGGTCTCGAAATTTGTTTGTTTAAACATGAGACAATGTTCTCATAAGGAGATAGAGGACGGAATTCTGAAACCAGTGGTGTGAACGGCATCTCAAACGAACTCTGTATGGTCCTGTTATGTCGAACGAGTTAAATTAGGTCAAATAGGGACTATATAAGGGTGGGGTCCACTTTGTGAGGTGTCATTGTCACTGTTCACTATGGAGTTGGAGAGGTGGGCCCTAAATTTTCATTTGCTGATTTCTCCTGTTTCGACCGACGGTTTTGATTTTCGCGACTTGCAGGTAAGAGCTCTCACCAAGTCTCTTCTTTTTGGTGGTTTAAATTCTGCATTTGGTCACCCAGAGGTGCTCCGTGAGCCTATTGGGGTTTCATGGAGCCAAGTCGCACCTTTCGAAGGAAAAAGAGCGACCTGGTCGCACCTGTGGGGAATTTTTGAGCGACCTGGTCACCCATTTGGCCCAAATAGGTGTGACTTGGCCTTTGGGTGATGTTTTTTTATGAGAGCAATGGCTGACATCTGTCTTTTGCTTGTGCAGGATGGCTAAGATTAAGTGTTGGGAGAGAGACTGTAAAGACCTTCAGGAGGCATCATTGCGGGACGACAATGTGCATGATACACTGGACTATTGTGGTTTACTGAAGTTCATGAGGATACCCCTCATGAAGAGCTTGTGTTTGCAGTTGCAAACTATTGAGACTAGAATTGGTCCTTTTAAACCATCCTAAATCACCTTTTCTTCCCCTGTCTTACACCATTCAGCATGCCAATCAGACCTGTTGCCCTCACTTTATTCCCCAAAATGCCAAGGTAAGACTGATCATTGCTTTATCTTATTAATGCTTATGATTGTGATGATTAAGGCTGTATATGTCTCCAATTGTGATAACATGTTATGATTTATGAAGGTAGTTTGAGATAAGTGGACTGCAGGAAAGTGGAGCTGAACAAGTATTGAAAAGAGGGACATTCGCTATTCAAAAGGATCCTTAGCCCTCCGATCATCAATGAAGGCACGTGGTTTTAATGCGATATCCTAGACTGAGCTGCGATAGGGCAGCTGTAATAGAATGCGCTACAATTGGAGGTTTTTTAGTACATTGCTGCTCAAGTACAATTGTGATCTGGAAAGATCACCACTCCTGGGCCAGTCAACAGCTTTCTCTCATTTTATATGTCTTTACTATGCCACGTTTGTAACAGCTAGTATTATTTAGGGAGCTTGAAGATCAGAGATATTCATGGCTTCCCTTTAATAGGATCGGATGTTATGATTTGCTTGTATAAATCTGAGGAGCCGTCTCGACCCAGGGGGTTGGAAAATAGGTAATTCATTCATTGTATTAGCAGGGGAAGCAAATTGTGTAATCATTTCTCTATAACAAAGGAGTTACTTCTGGTTTAAGGGAACTGTACGTTGTTCATCCAGCATCCCTGTGTGAAGGCTGGGCCCGCCTTCCACAGAGATTGCTGAGTTAAAGTAGGATTTCTGATTTCATGATTGTGTGATGTTTTGTTGATTATATTTCCTTTGTACGCAGTAGTAGTATGCGTGGATTTACAATACAATTGGGATTACATTTTCCTAAGATTGATAATTGGTATAGAGTGGCAGTTGATCGAGTAGGTAACTTTCTTTATGCAATTTATATGGTAGTTGTACATAGCCTTGTTCATCGTGCAGTTGAAGTTGTTATTCCATGAATCCTTGCAATTTACCTTTACTGTTGTGATTGTTGACTTTTATTTCTGCAATTCAATTTCCTAGAGTAGCTGAACTCAATCTCTTGCAATTGAATTTCTAGATCAATATTTGATTCATGTTTATGGCTTTCAACGGTAATTAGATTGAATAGGTGAATTATTTATTCTGGGGTGTGAATAGGATTTCTTTTCTTTTCTGCAATTGTTGTTTGAATCTTATATCATTTTCCTTGTTACATGATAGGAAGTAATTGGAATTGTAGTGTTTAGAAGATGAATGGGATTACACAGATTCTTGGGATGAACATAGTTGTTAGAGGATAAGAGTGTTGATTTACAGTGATTGGTGTTTAAGCATAGACTGTGCATTTATCCTTTGAAATAAAAGACTTTCTCGGGTTGAAAATAAATCTCGTATGCTCTGTATGTTGGTAATATCTATCTGCATATCGGGTGCTCGACATTTTGGCGCCGTTGCCGGGGAAGGATAAAAATTAAACACTATCATTAGTTGCATCTGGTAATTGTTTCTAGTCAGTCTTTCTATTCTTTTTGCTGAAATGATTTGGTTTGCATGAATACGAGGAGGCTAAAGTGCGATCACCTCCCAACTCCCAAAACCCCACAAGATACTAACAGTGCAGGTGGCTTGGGTCGCGGTCGAGGAACACCATTGGGAAGAAGGACATTCATCGACAATCTTGTTGACAGAACTAATTCATCTACCAGAGCTCGCTAGTAAGAAACTCCTATTAGAAGAAACCCTGCCAATCTTGGGGCGCCAACGTTAGGTTCCACGGTGGAGAATATACGAGCAGCCACGACTTCCTCGAATATACCTGCAGAGAAGGACACAGCTATTACAACTGGACCTGCTGGTAGAGGACCAACCTACCACATTTTCGGGAAGGTTGTAACTGAAGAAGAGCAGAAGCAGTTCCACCAGAATTTTACTGATTAGTGGAAAAACAAGGAATGGAACGAGGAACAAAAGAAGGATGAAGAGAAGAACGAGGAAAAGAACGCAAGAACGAATGAAGAGGAGAAAACAGAAGAGGAGATGAGTAACAGACACGACTTTGACGAGGAAGAGGTAATGGGGGAAAACTATCATCATGACAATCATTCCCTGCCTGAATGAACGATGGCTACATTGCAATTCCCAATTCAGCAGCCAGCAGGGGCAGCCCCTATGAATAATATCTCACCATCGGTGTTACCTCGCTTCCATGGAAAGGCGGTAGAATATCTAGATGAATTCCTTTTTGAATTTGATATTCTTTGCTGCAGCTATGATTATGTCACCGATGCTTAGAAGCTAAAACTTTTCCCTGCCACCCTGAAGGACAATGCCTTACGATGGTTCCTGAGCCTTGGAGGAGGAACTGTTGCTAATTGGGATAAAATGAAACAGGTGTCCCTGGAGAAGTATCAGGAGTATTGCAACACCAAGGATAAAAGGGAAGAATTATTCAAAATGGTGTAGAAGGAGGATGAAAATTTAGAGGATTTTGTGGAAAGGCTGCTGTACAATGTGCAGAGAGCAGGGCAGACGAACATGGGGCTGGATGTACTCAAGATAATATTGCTTCATGGGATCAGGGACGATTGTTTAGACATGTTAAATCTGCTAGGAAAAGGAGATATATCTAAAGAACATTTTGGAAAGATTGTGGAATTATGTAAGAGATACTCCAGGGGCTCTTCCAGGAATAATAAGCGGGACAAACGGAACAAGCTAGAACGTGATGTCTTTGACAGAACTCAGAATTCATCCAATGGAGGAGCTACCCGTGCAGAGATAGGAAATCTCCTTTAAATTTTTAGAACAGAAATGATGAGCTCCATCTCCTCAGAGATTGATGTCCTGAAGGCAAAGCAAAAACAGGCAATGGAGGATCTCACACTAGGTGTGTTTTGCCCCCGATGTAGGAAGAATCATCCGCTGAAAGAATGCCCTCTTGATAAAGAAGAAGTATGTCAGCTATGTGAGTTGAACAACGACGTGAAAGAATGTCCCTCACTTCCTGAAGTGAAGGCTGTTCTGCAGGAATCATCTCCAGAAGTGGAATCATCCTATTTCATTGCACAGAAGAAACCTTGGCAGCCTCAAAATCAAGGTATGCCTCTAGACTCATTTTCGTTTTTGAATAATATGGGTAATTGGAATAATAACATGCAAAATGTGAATACGCAATTCCCTTCAAATTATGCTCAGTGGAATTCCTCCCAACCTGCAATGAAAAATTTTAACTCGTGGAGTCCTTGGACACAGCCACCACACCAACCTACGTCATGGTCTCCTGGATGGAGGAATTTCCATCTCGGGAACCAGTTTCCTCAACCACCTCCACCTCAACAGTCATCATATTCTCCTAAATATCCTCAATTTCCTCAATATCCCCAATATCCACCTCAGCAGTTGTAGCTGCAGAATAATTCTGTTCCTAATATACCAATACGACCTCAGCTGCCTGCATAACCCAATCCTAACCCGAATAATAAGACAATCCATCAATTGGAGGCTGTCAACATGCCAGCCTACTCTCTTTCCCCTGTACCTTGTAACGATATTCGTTTACGATATGGGGAAATAGTAGAACCCATAATTACAGAAGATACTCCACCTTCTGTGCATAAGGAAGAAAGGAATTCATAGCATCCATCCGACATAGTTCCTATCATTGAAGATACTGAACAACCCTTAGATGGGACGGCTGAAACATCAAACGATAAACCTGACAATACGCAGCCTACCCAACTGATAAGGCAACCACCATATCCCGAGAGACTAATGCTACCAAGAATGGGGGGGCAACCTCAGTTTAACCTCCTAGGAGAGTTAAGGAACCTTTATGTCAAAATCCCCCTTCTTCAAGCTCTTCAAGATGTGCCTATTTACGCTAGAACAGTTCGAGACCTGTGCACTAATAAACCAGGAAGGAAACACAGGGATCCTCCCACTCTTCATTTCATAGGGAATTTATCTGCCCTGATAACAGGAAAAACCCCTGTGACGAAATATGATGACCCTGGAAATCCTACTGTTACTGTACTGATAGGACAAACACAGATACCCAATGCTAGTGGATCTAGGAGCAGCGATCAATGTCATAACAATGGAGACTGTAAAGAAGCTTGGGCTCACTAATATTAGACTGACCCCTACTATTTTAGAATTGGCAGACAGATCCACCATTAGACCTGAAGGGATTTTGGATGACCTTGTCATCTCAGTAGATTCATGGGAGTACCCTGCTAAATTTTTGGTGTTACAACCAAAATCACAGCTTGGGGGACACCCATTGATCCTGGGGAGGCCTTGGTTGGCCACAGCTGATGCTTACATTGGCTGTCAATCAGGGTCCATGACTATATCTGATGGTACGGAGACTAAAAGCCTCACCCTGTATCCTCCAGCTCGGCCAAGTCTAGAGGCTGAAACCTCCCTTTGGATAGAGCAGGAGGAGGAGGAGGATGTTTAGCCACTATGAACCATAGGGAAGGCCTTAACTTTTAAAAATGAAACAAAAGATGATACTATTAGTAATTTTATTAGTGAACCAACTTCAGTGAATAGAGAGGTCTATCAAATCCTGAACACTACCCTGGGCAAGGAAGAACAAGAAAATCTTACAGAAGAATCCCTAGTTAGTGACACAAACATAATCCCAGTTTTGGAAGAGTAAAAAAGTATTCCTATTGAGGTAGAGCTTGGAAGAACTTTGAATATCAATCCTAGTCTCTCCTTAGAGGAACAGAAGTGCCTGATCAGCCTCTTGAAAGAACACAAGGGGGTATTCTCCTGGGAGTATACAGACATGAGGGGTATTCCCTATGGTATGTGCACCCATCATATCTATATTAAAAGTGACTCCCAACCTATGTGTCAACCCCAACGACGCATGAACCCCAAACTGAGGGATATAGCGAAGGAATAAATATAGAAACTTTTGGAAGTAGGATTTATATATCCTATTTCAGATAGTGAGTGGGTTTCTCCACTTGTAATTGTGCCCAAGAAAAATGGTAAATGGAGGGTCTATGTTGATTATAGAGAATTGAACAAAGCCACTCAAAAGGATCATTTACCCTTGCCTTTTATTGACCAAGTACTTGATACCTTATCAGGGAAGAAGTTCTTCTCCTTCCTAGATGGGTTCAGTGGGTACAACCAAATTCAGATCGCTCCTGAGGATCAGGATAAGACCACCTTCACTTGTCCCTGGGGAAATTTTTCCTACAGAGTGCTCCCCTTTGGTTTATGCAACGCACCGGAAACGTTTCAAAGGGCTGTAATTGGCATATTCTCTGAATTAGTTAATGATAGCATGGAAATATTTATGGATGATTTTACTCCTTATGGTAAGGATTTTGAGGAAGCACTGGAAAATTTAAAGAAGGTTTTAATTCATTGTGAACAGACTCAGCTCTCATTAAACACTGAAAAGTGCCATATGATGATGAGTGAGGGAGTGGTATTGGGGCATTTCATCTCTGCCAATGGCATCCAGGTAGACCCCTCAAAAATCAAAGTGATAAAAGATATACCTACCCCTTCAACTCAGAAAGAGGTGCGAAGTTTTCTAGGACATGCTGGATATTATAGAAGATTTATAGAAAACTTCTCCAAATTGGCTTCTCCTTTGTTCTCTCTGTTAATGAAGGATGCAAAGTTTGTGTGGAGTGCAGCATGCCAGACAGCTTTCGATAAGCTTAAGGAAAGACTGTCCACAGCTCCTATCCTAAGGGGACCTAATTGGACCCTACCCTTCCATATTTCTTCAGATGCCTCTGATACTACCATTGGAGCAGTATTAGGACAGAAGGATGGTCAAGTACCTTATGCCATCTATTATGTTAGTAAAAACTTAGCCCCTGCTGAACTTAATTATACTGTTACTGAAAAGGAATTCCTAGCTATTGTTTACTCTATTAATAAATTTTGACATTACATTACTGGGTATCCTACATTCATGCACACTGACCACTCTACCATTAAATATTTAATGAAAAAACCTGTTACCAATGCCAGAGTGACCAGGTGGCTCTTGTTATTGCAGGAATTTGATATTACCATTATAGATAAACCTGGAAAAGAAAATGTCGTTGCTGATTTTTTATCCCGTCTCACTAACAGTAATGATAATTTGCCTATTGAGGACTCTTTTCCAGATGAACATCTATTCGCACTTTCAGCTCACTCTCCCTGGTATGCAGACGTCGCTAATTATTTGGTTGTAGGAAAGCTCCCACCACATATTTCTAAATGAGAAAAGAAAAAAATCATTCAGTAGAGTGCCGGATATTGTTGGCTAAATGGTCATCTCTTCTACACAGGACCTGATCTTGAGATTAGGAGATGTGTGAGGGAATATGAGATCTTTCACATATTGAAAGCCTATCATGATGAGCCTTGTGGGGGACACTTTGCAGACAAAAGAACAGGGCACACAGCGCTGTGGATGGGCTACTACTGACCGACTCTATTTAGGGATGCTAAAAGGTATGTTTAATCTTGTGACAGCTGCCAAAGGATGGGCCAGCCTAATAAAACAGATCAGATGCCTCTACAACCTCAAGTAGTAGTGGAACCATTTGATAAATGGGCACTGGATTTTGTTGTCCCTATCAGTCCTCCTTCCAGACAGAAAGTTTACATTCTGGTTTGTATTGATTATATGACCAAATGGGTGGAGGATGTAGCTTTGGCTAAGGCTAACGACCAGGCAGTAATGGATTTTCTATACAGTGAAATTTTTACCCGCTTTGGGGTACCGAAGGAAGTGGTTACCGATGGGGGGCCGCAATTCATGTCACACCAATTTGAATCCTTGCTCCGGAAGTATCATGTGCAACATAGGGTGGCTTCACCCAACCACCCCCAAGCTAATGGTCAGGTGGAGAGTACTAATAAGGTTATTGAATCCATCCTCACTAAAACAGTTAAGAGCCATCAAAGGGATTGGGCTGACAGGCTCCCGGAAGCACTATGGGCATATCGTATGACTTGGCGTGGCACCACAGGTTTCTCTCCCTATGATTTAGTGTATGGGAAGAGTGTTATCTTTCCGATCGAGTTTGAGATCAAAACCCTGAAGACAACCACTGAATTGAATCTGGATGTAACAGAGGCCCAAAAGAGAAGATTGAACCAATTAAATTAATTGGACGAGAAACGGTTAGTTGTAGTGGATCAGACTATGTTGCTTCAGCAATAGAGATCCAATTGGCATGACCGATTTATTAAAAAGAAAATCTTCTGTGAAGGAGACTGGGCGTTACTATATGACTCCATGTTCAAAAATTATTTTAAAGGTAAATTACGTACAAGGTGGCTGGGTCCTTATTTGGTCGACAGGGTATTTGACAACGGCACTGTCCGTCTGGTGACCATTGATGAAAACCGCATACCATTATTTGCTAATAGCCACAGGCTGCGACTGTATCGTAAGCCTATTTAAAAAGATGCATTCATTTCGCAAATTGCCACCGATCCAGAATATCAGCTGGCACCAGGGCAGGAACTTCTCTCTGCCTTTGCCAACCCTTAAACTGTAAATTGAGTTTGAACCACTGATCATAAATAAATAAAAAATTCCTACTGTAGCGTACAATTGTTTTTCCTTTTGCATTTGATCTTTTTCGTTTGTTGTTGTTTTTGAAAAATTTACAGGGAAGCGCTAGGCGACTGACCAGATTGGGCCTGTCAAGTGGAGTCGTTTTCCTATGCCTTCCTGTGCTACATTTCCTTTTCTTTCAAAATAAATTTCCCGGCAGCTACGACATACTTTCTGGCGGCTGCGCCATATTTCCCGGCAGCCATGAACCATTTCCCGGCGGCTGCAACATCTTTCCCGGCGGCTGCAACATATTTCCCGGCAGCCGTAAGACTTTTCCCTGGCAGCCGTGATTTTTTTTCCGATGACCATCAAGCCCTTTTTCTCGGCAGCCGCAAACATTTCCCGGTGGTTGCAACATATTTCTTGGCGGTCGTAAATTTTGCCCGGTGGTTGCAACATATTTCCCGGTGGCCATAAAATTTTCCCGGTGGCTACAACATATTTCCCGGCAGCCGTAAACTTTTCCCGGTGGCTGCAACATATTTCCCGGTGGCCATGATATCATTCCTGGCAGCTATAATTCCGCTTCATTTGGTGGATGTCTTCAGCGTTAAATGCTGTTTTTTTGAAAACTTGCAGAAGTAAATCCAGTATTAACAGAACAATTGCTTCAACTTGCTAGATATGGCTCTGATTCATACGACTCATGCCGGCGAACTAGGCCGTACGACGACCACTTTGTTCATAATTCCGACCCTGGCGATGAAATGGTTTGTGTTTAACCGACAGAAGAAATTATTGCATTATCCTCGTCATCATGATCAATTTAATGATAGCGCACGAGTTCTGCTTCGCAGCATCAACAACCGCACATTCCACCATTCTCCGCAGGCTATCCGACGCATAGTCTGACGAGGTATGGCTTTGATTTTCACATGATTAAATATTGATATGATTTAGTGATATCAGTTGTACCTTTAATCGTATCATCATTATGGCCTAATTAACTCCTTCCCCCATGCGACGTAAAAACTAATAACCGCCACCTTCCCTAATTTGGAATAAAAATTTTGAACGTTTTTTGAGCTGAACTTTCCAAATTTGCCCATTTACTCAACATCTCCGCTCAGCGATTCGTGCATCCTCTGTGCTACAAGCTTCATTCTTGGATTCTGTAATCTGCAAAGTAGCAATCTCAGTCTGCAGCCAGGATTATGGGGATTCTAGCTCGCCATGAACCTTTGGATACACAGAAACTTAGGAAAAATCCCGCAGTTCTTGCCATCTTTCAAGCCGCCGGCTGGCTCGAATTTTTTGAGCGACTGGATGGCTTTAACCGGGAAGCAGCCCTGCAATTTGCCTTAAATCTCACAGAAAATCACTCCAAGGTGTGGGGGATACGCATAGAAGTCTCCAAATCCATTAGATCAGAGGTTACTGCTATCCCGCAGGTGGGAAGGCATGGTTTGGACGACGAGTTCCCATGGTGACCGCATGGGAAGCATTTTTACGAGAGGGGGAGAAAGTTCAATCATCCAGAAGAGGGATTGCACTGCACTCATTGCCACGGCCATGGGATCAGGTTACTATCTTTCTCAAGAAGTACATCACTTGTGAAGGTATGTACCAAACTATTTATAATTCTGAACTGCCTTTACTTTCTCATCTCTGCCATGGCACTTTATTGAACATCCCATACTATCTGCTTCATGACTTGTGTCATATGGAGGCATTTGTCCAAGCTGCTAAACATCCACTTGCTTCCCTGACCCACCATGGTCTCATCAAATTAATCATTTCAAGAACCCTTGCCCAGCATAATATAACTTGGGAGAAATTCACAGCTCGAACTCAGGGACCCGCTCCTTTGCCGGGTGTCCCAAGAGAACAGGAACAACTTCAACTACAGTAGGAGGACCGGAGTCCCTCCAATGTAGTTGGGGGGGGGATGACACTGCATCAGAAGAAGAGCAATAGGGGGCACAAGCAGAACCATTGGAGGGGGGTGTACATAAAGACCTTGTGGAAAACCTAGACAACAGGGCAGCTCTACTAGCAGAAGGTGAAACTGGAGCAGCACTAAATGCTGTGACAGTTGAACTTGAAGGTGGCAGAGCCAGGGCAATAGAAGAAAATATAGAGCTGGTAACTATTGAATCCTCACCTGAGTGGGGAGGAGGAAATTTAATTGAGGAAGAATGGCCTGAGGAGCATGAAAACATCCCTTCGACCTCAACTGTGAATCCTGATATACCAGCTCCTCAAAAGAAAACACCACAAAGGAGAAAGAAAATATCAATCAATGAACTGAACATAACCTCTCCAATCAGAAGGAAAAGAACTAAAACAACTGCAACATCAGAGGAAACCAGAAGAAGATGGGCAACCCTAGAGGCACAGGTTGAGTTCCCAATCCTTGTACCGAGGCCAATGGATGCTCCACAAAGGCCAGTCGAGGAAGAACCCAGCATTGAAGGACTTCTGGAGGAGAACACACTATTAAAAAAGGAAGTCCAAGTACTTCGAAGGGAATTGGAGACATGGAAGGAAACCTGCAGAAAACAAGGTGAAAGGAAAATGTATACATTAGTGGAGGCTGTAGAATAGTTGGAGGAATCGAACTCTACCGAGCCTGGCAAGGAAGATGAGCAAGTGATTTGTCCTACCTATGGGGAAATCTTCAAGGAGGCAGGCCACAAGATTATACTTCACACCTGTACAGTACAGTAGTCCGAGGCCACAATAGAGGAAGTTGCAGAAAAAGAAGATGCTTTCACACAAGAACCAGCATCTTTAAGCCTCCTTGTTGAAGTTTCCACCAATCCTTTGACAGAGGAGAAAATGGATGAAATCATGCATGATGTCGGGGACAAAGATGGTACTGTAACCCCAGAATGCTCCCACGACATAGAAATTGTAGAAGCTGAGCCACAAGGGCAGGACATTAATGAACTAGAATAGGGGGCTGTAACACAAGAACCAACATCCTTGGAAGCTGCAGCAAGGATTCCTGAATTGCAATTAGAAGATAACCCTGGAATGGATATCATTCCCGATACATAGTGGAGTGAGAATGAACAGGTACAGACACAATCCTCAGGAGACACTGAAATCCTTGAGGAGGAACTGCACAAGGAGGAAGATATCCAATCTCAGCAACAAATTTCTTAGGAAGAAGACACTATTACACAAGAACCAGTGTCTCAAAAAGCCATGAATGCAGCTGCTGAAGAGAATCCAGGGGATGTTGCTGTTACACAAGAACCAGCAACACAAGAACCAAATTCAGAAATGCAGGTTGACCAGGAAGAAGATACTGTTACACAAGAACCAGTGTCTCAAAAATCCATGAATGCAGCTGCTGAAGAGAATCCAGGGGATGTTGCTGTTACACAAGAACCAGCAACAAAAGAACCAAATTCAGAAATGCAGGTTGACCAGGAAGAAGACACTGTTACACAAGAACCAGTGTCTCAAAAATCCATGAATGCAGCTGCTGAAGAGAATTTAGGGGATGTTGCTGTTACACAAGAACCAGCAACACAAGAACCAATTTCAGAAATGCAGGTTGACCAGGAGGGAGACACTGTCACACAAGAACCAGTGTCTCTGAAGGCAATAAATGTAGTTGCTGAGGAAAATCTAAAGGATGTTGCTGCCACACAAGAACCAACAACTCTCATAGCAAATTTAGATGTGCCGGAGGACACTGCCCCACAAACATCAGTGCTTCTACCTCTTAAAAATTTCATTAATTTGGACTCAGAGCAAGAAGGGCATTATAAAAAGGAAATTTTAAACCTTACAACAGAAGTCTCATCCCTTAGGCTGGAGGTGACCAAATGGAAAAGCCAGGTGGAAGAGCACCAGACAAGTATGATTGCTTTGAGTGAGCATAGAAAAATCATTAAAGCACTGGAAGAGAGGTGGGATGAAGAATGTATGGCCCACAGAGTTCAGGAAGAAGAGCTACAGAGAAAGTTGAGAGAATTGAAAAAGTTTCAATCCATGCAGTGAGAAAAAGAGCAGATGTACACCCTCTCTCAAGAACTCATGGGCATTGGGAAGCCCTCTTCCTCTTATCCAGTATTCCTATTTGAGCAATTTGTCTAGTTTAAACTGAAGGCTGTACAGGAAGGGAGGTCATTCGAAATCACAACCTCAGCAAAGTTCTTGGAAACATTCTTTGGAAGCAATTCTGAGGAGCATAATTTTCTGTGTGAATTATACCTGCATGAGATGGCTTTCCCTCTCGACCGCCACTCAAATCCTGTTCCATTTGCAGGGGATGTTCAGCTAAGAGCATTTGCCTCTTTTGTGAGCAATCATGCTCAGTGGGAAAGGTCTTTTCAGACCTTTTCCCACAATGAAGCTCACACTAACCTATGGATTCGAAGTGAGCCCCATAATCCTGGCATTCTATTGGCATGGTACAGAAGTTTCCTTTCAATCCCTCCCCAGGCACAACATATCATGAGGCTGTAGGAAGAGGTGACCTCCACTTGCACAAACTACATTTCCAGACATCAGCAGGTTGCATTGGAAGGGAGTAAGCACAGGTGGCAGGCTGCTTCCTCTGCACTTAGAAGCCGAGATCCCTACTGTTTCAAGAATTTCAGGCAGGCACTTTCCAGAGTCAAGGGATACGTAGGAAGTATGAGGGAGTGTGGAATTAATTGGTTGGGTTTGAAATTTAAATTCCCCCTCATTTGGTGGCCAGCAAAACCGTATAATGTAGATTTTTCCTTAACTAGGGCAGAAGAGCAACGATGTTGGAAATATTGGGTTACTCACAGAGACTTTTTGAAGGAAGATGAGGTGCCTGAGTTTCCCTACAACTTTTCCTCCCTCTATGAACAGAGCTCAGTGCAGGACTCAGATTCCGAATGATGCAGGTTGTTGCATGAGGACATGCAACAGGGTAGTTGGGGGGAGATGTTGAGACTAGAATTGGTCCTTTTTAACCATCCTAAATCACCTTTTCTTCCCCTGTCTTACACCATTCAACATGCCAATCAGACCTGTTTCCCTCACTTTATTCCCCAAACTGCCAAGGTAAGACTGATCATTGCTTTATCTTATTAATGCTTATGATTGTGATGATTAAGGCTGTATATCTCTCCAATTGTGCTTACATGTTATGATTTATGAAGGTAGTTTGAGATAAGTGGACTGCAGGAAAGCAGAGCTGAACAAGTATTGAAAAGAGGGACATTCGCTATTCAAAAGGATCCTTAGCCCTCCGATCATCAATGAAGGCACGTGGTTTTAATGCGATATCCTAGACCGAGCTGTGACATGGCAGCTGTAACAAAACGTGCTACAATTGGAGGTCTTTTAGTACATTGCTGCTCAAGTACAATTGTGATCTGGAAAGATCGCCACTCTTGGGCCAGTGAAAATATTTCTCGCATTTTATATGTCTTTACTATGCCACGTTTGTAACAGCCAGTATTATTTAGGGCGCCTGAAGATCAGAGATCTTCATGGCTGCCCTTTAATAGGATCGGATGTTATGATCTGCTTGTATAAATCTGAGGAGCCGTCTCGACCCAGGGGGTTGGAAAATAGATAATTCATTCATTGTATTAGCAGGGGAAGCAACTTGTGTAATCATTTCTCTATAATAAAGGAGTTACTTCTGGTTTAAGGGAGGTGTACGTTGTTCATCCAGCATCCTTGTGTGAATCCTGGGCCCGCCTTCCACAGAGATTGCTGAGTTAAAGTAGGATTTCTAATTTCATGATTGTGTGATGTTTTGTTGATTATATTTCATTTGTATGCAGCTGTAGTATGTGTGGATTTACAATACAATTGGGATTACATTTTCCTGAGATTGATAATTGGTACAGAGTGATAGTCGACTGAGTAGGTAACTTTCTTTATGTAATTTATATGGTAGTTGTACACAGCCTTGTTCATCCTGCAGTTGAAGTTGTTATTCCATGAATCCTTGCAATTTACCTTTACTGTTTTGATTGTTGACTTTTATTTCTATAATTCAATTTCCTAGAGTAGCTGAACTCAATCTTTTGCAATTGAATTTCTAGATCAATATTTGATTCATGTTTATGGATTTCAAGGGTAATTAGATTGAATAGGTGAATTATTTATTCTGGGATGTGAATAGGATTTCTTTTCTTTTTTGCAATTGTTGTTTGAATCTTATATCATTTTCCTTGTTACATGATAGGAAGTAATTGGAATTGTAGTGTTTAGAAGATGAATGGGATTACACAGATTCTTGGGGTGAACATAGTTGTTAGAGGATAAGAGTGTTGATTTACAGTGATTGGTGTTTAAGCATAGACTGTGCATTTATCCTTTGAAATAAAAGACTTTCTCGGGTTGACAATAAATCTTGTATGCTCTGTATGTTGTTAATATCTATCTTCATATCGGGTGCTCGACATTTTGGCGTCGTTACCGGGGAAGGATAAAAATTAAACACTATAATTAGTTGCATCTGGTAATTGTTTCTAGTCAGTATTTCTATTATTTTGCTGAAATGATTTGGGTTTCATGAATACGAGGAGGGTAAAACGCGATCACCTCCCAACTCCCAAAACCCCACAAGATACTAACAGTGCAGGTGGCTTGGGTCGCGGTCGAGGAACACCATTGGGAAGAAGGACATTCATTGACGATCTTGTTGATAGAACTGATTCATCTACCAGAGCTCGCCAGCAAGAAACTCCTATTAGAAGAAACCCTGCCGATCCTGGGGCGCCAGTGTCAGGTTCCACGGTGGAGAATATAAGAACAGCCACGACTTCCTCGAATATACCTGCAGAGAAGGACATAGCTGTTACAACTGGACCTACTGGTAGAGAACCAACCTACCACATTTTCGGGAAGGTTGTAACTGAAGAAGTGTTGAAGAAGTTCCACCAGAAGTTTACTGATCAGTAGAAAAACAAGGAAGGGAACGAGGAACAAAGGAAGGACGAAGAGAAGAACGAGGAAAAGAATGCAGGAACGAACGAAGAGGAGAAAACAGAAGAGGAGATGAGTAACAGACACGAATCCGACGAGGAAGAGGCAATGGGGGAAAACTATCATCATGACAGTCATTCCCTGCCTGAAGGAATGATGGCTACATTGCAATTCCCAATTCAATAGCCAGTAGGGGCAACCCCTATGAAGAATATCTCACCATCGGTGTTACCTCGCTTCCATGGAAAGGCGGTAGAAGATCCAGACGAATTCCTTTTTGAATTTGATATTCTTTGCTGCAGCTATGATTATGTCACCGATGCTCAGAAGCTAAAACTTTTCCCTGCCACCCTGAAGGACAACGCCTTACGATGGTTCATGAGCCTTGGGGGAGTAACTTCTGCTAATTGGGATAAAATGAAATAGGTGTTCCTGGAGAAGTATTAGGAGTATTGCAACACCAAGGATAAAAGGGAAGAATTACTCAAAATGGTGCAGAAGGAGGATGAAAGTTTGGAGGATTTTGTGGAAAGGCTGCTGTACAATGTGCAGAGAGTAGGGCAGACAAACATGGGGCTGGATGTACTCAAGATAATATTGCTTCATGGGATCAGGGACGATTGTTTAGACATGTTAAATCTGCTAGGAAAAGGAGATATCTCTAAAGAACCTTTTGGAAAGATTGTGGAATTATGTAAGAGATACTCCAGGGGCTGTTCCAGGAATAATAAGCGGGACAAACGGGACAAGCTAGAACGTGATGTCTTCGACAGAACTCAGAAGTCATCCAATGGAGGAGCTACCAGTGTAGAGATAGGAAATCTCCTTGAGAAATTTAAAACAGAAATGATGAGATCCATCTCCTCGGAGATTGATGTCTTGAAGGCAAAGCAAAAATAGGTAGTGGAGGATCTCACACTAGGTGTGTTCTGCCCCCGATGTAGGAAGAATCATCTGCTGAAAGAATGCCCGCTTGATAAAGTAGAAGTATGTCAGCTGTGTGAGCTAAACCACGACGTGAAAGAATGTCCCTCACTTCCCGAAGTGAAGGCTGTTATGCAGGCATAAGCTCCAGAAGTGGAATCAGCCTATTTCATTGCACAGAAGAAACCTTGGTAGCCTCGAAATCAAGGTATGCCTCTAGACTCATTTCCATTTTTGAATAATATGGGTAATTGGAATAATAACATATAAAATGTGAATACACAATTCCCTTCAAATTATGCTCAGTGGAATTCCTCCCAACCTACAATGCAAAATTTTAACTCGTGGAGTCCTTGGACATATCCACCACACCAACCTACGTCGTGGTCTCCTGGATGGAGGAATTTCCATCCCGGGAACCAGTTTCCTCAACCACCTCCACCGCAACAGTCATCATATTCTCCTCAATATCCTCAATTTCCTCAATATCCCCAATATCCACTTCAGCGTTTGCAGCTACAGAATAATTTTGTTCCTAATATACCAATACGAACTCAGCTGCCTACCCAACCCAATCCTAACCCGAATAACAAGACAATCCATCAATTGGAGACTGTCAACATGCCAGCCTACTCTCTTTCCCCTATACCTTGTAACGATATTCATTTACGATCTGAGAAAATAGTAGAACCCATAATTACAGAAGATACTCCACCTTCTGTGCATAAGGAAGAAAGGAATTCATAGCATCCATCCGACACAGTTCCTATCATTGAAGATGCTGAACAACCCTTAGATGGGACGGTTGAAACATCAAATGATAAACCTAACAATACGCAGCCTACCCAACTGATAAGGCAACCACCATATCCCCAGAGACTAATGCTACCAAGAATGGGGGGGCAACCTCAGTTTAACCTCCTAGGAGAGTTAAGGAACCTTTATGTCAAAATCCCCCTTCTTCATGCTCTTCAAGATGTGCCTATTTACGCTAGAACAGTTCGGGACCTATGCACTAAGAAACCAGGAATGAAAGTGGAGCTGAACAAGTATTGAAAAGAGGGACATTCGCTATTCAAAAGGATCCTTAGCCCTCCGATCATCAATGAAGGAACGCGGTTTTAATGCGACATCCTAGACCGAGCTGCGACAGGGCAGCTGTAACAGAACGCGCTACAGTTGGAGGTCTTTTAGTATATTGCTGCTCAAGTACAATTCTGATCTGGAAAGATCGCCACTCCTGCGCCAGTCAACAGCGTTCTCGCATTTTATATGTCTTTACTATGCCACGTTTGTAACAACCAGTATTATTTAGGGCGCCTGAAGATCAGAGATCTTCATGGCTGCCCTTTAATAGGATCAGATGTTATGATTTGCTTGTATAAATTTGAGGAGCCGTATCGACCCAGGGGGTTGGAAAATAGATAATTCATTCATTGTATTAGCAGGGGAAGCAACTTGTGTAATCATTTCTCTATAATAAAGGAGTTACTTCTGGTTTAAGGGAGCTGTACGTTGTTCATCCAGCATCCCTGTGTGAAGGCTGGGCCTGCTTTCCACAGATATTGCTGAGTTAAAGTAGGGTTTCTAATTTCATGATTGTGTGATGTTTTGTTGATTATAATTCCTTTGTACGTAGTAGTAGTATGTGTGGATTTACAATACAATTGGGATTACATTTTCTTGAGATTGATAATTGGTACAGAGTGACAGTTGACTGAGTAGGTAACTTTCTTTATGCAATTTATATGGTAGTTGTACACAACCTTGTTCATCCTGCAGTTGAAGTTGTTATTCCATGAATCCTTGCAATTTACCTTTACTGTTGTGATTGTTGACTTTTATTTCTGCAATTCAATTTCCTAGAGTAGCTGAACTCAATCTCTTGCAATTGAATTTCTAGATCAATATTTGATTCATGTTTATGGCTTTCAAGGGTAATTAGATTGAATAGGTGAATTATTTTTTGTGGGATGTGAATATGATTTCTTTTCTTTTCTGCAATTGTTGTTTGAATCTTATATCATTTTCCTTGTTACATGATAGGAAGTAATTGGAATTGTAGTGTTTAGAAGATGAATGGGATTACATAGATTCTTGGGATGAACATAGTTGTTAGAGGATAAGAGTGTTTATTTACAGTGATTGGTGTTTAAGCATAGACTGTGCATTTATCCTTTGAAATAAAATACTTTCTCGGGTTGACAATAAATCTCGTATGCTCTGTATGTTGGTAATATCTATCTGCATATCGGGTGCTCGACACAAACGCTGGTGAGCTTTTGGGATGTTGAGGAGGAGGTCTTCCTCTTCTAGGGCCAGTGTATTGAGATCACACTGGCGGATGTGTACTTACTGACTAGGCTCCCTATGTTGGGAGTTGGTGGTGATTTGGCACCGGTGTTGTCTCTGGGGGAGACATTGGAGGAGCTATGTGATAGGAACTGTTACGCTACGATGTATGTGCGTGGCTCCCACCTCTTGATGTGTGACATCAAGGACCCATCGACACGGGTAGTGGCGACATTACTTCTGCGTATCTTGGGTTCCATGGGGAGCCACAAGATATTTGGAGGGCAGCTTCAGTTGGTAGAGCGTACTATGGGGGGCATGCATTATGGGTGGGCCCAGATGTATCTTCAGGTTGTTTGACATCAGCTGAACAAGTCAAAGGAATCTGGAGCAGGATTTTTCTTTGGATCCTTTCTGTGTGCTTTCTTTTTTGAGAAAGTACCTACACTACGTCTGCACTGGGCTGTGCAGGATAGTGGTCCATGGGAGCCGCGGATGTACAGGTGGTGCCAGATGATGATACGAGATTGTGGTGGCAGAGTGGGCCGCTTCTTTACTGAGGAGCTATTAGAGTAGTGGCGTCAGCTTCCAGTGGTGATTGAGGAGTACCTGTATGTGGGTATGGACTATCATGGGGACCCCGAAATGCCCCGACCTGCAGGCCAGGCATGGGGACCAGTTGGTATGTATGTGTGATGTTTTTATGTTCATCTTTATACATAGTGTAGTTGAGCTAGTTGATATTTGTATGTTGATATGTGTGGATTGATGGTTTCCTTTTATGTATGCAGATATTGGTCCTCGTCCGCCGCCCGGATATCAAAGGCGAGTGGTTGGTATGGCACCTGAAGCAGTCCCTATGGGGAACCCTCGCAGGCGACGGCGGGAGTTGGATGGACTTGTGCCTCATTTGGAGCGGCTTGCTGTTGGAGTAGCTGATGATGGCTGGCAGCATTAGAGCAATGATGTGATTTCTTCCATTCATAGTTTTCCTCCAGAGTGGACCTCTGTGATGAGGAGGATGGCTATGGCCTGTGAGTAATTCCGTCGAGAGGCGATCTTCCTACATAGGATGAGTCGTCTGAGGAGGATGATGATACTAAGCCAGATGATGAGTCTGAGTTAGATTAGCAGCCTAGTGGGGCTATCCCTAGTGTGTTGGTGCACTTAGGAGTTTTTGTTTCGCTATGTATATTCAACTGAGAAAGCATATGTAGCTTCTCATTTTGTACTGGACATATTTTGGAAATGCGACTTATCTATTTATATATATCTTTTTGATGCACGTGGATGCGCTTTTATGGTTTTATATGTGAGTATCTTTATGATGATGTGAGATGCAAATGCCTAAATGATGTATTGTTACACTTGTGTGTGTATTTTTTAGATATGATTATGCATGATGTTATAGTTGTATGTTTCCTATATGGAATTATGAGTGTGCCAGTTTAGAATGTCATTAGCCATTTGATCTGCTAAACTATCGAGGTTTCTGGGAACATGTGTGAATGTAATGGACTCAAATGTTCTAACCATCTGTTTAGTGCGCAGGAATTTTCTAAAGAGGCAGGGATCACATACCCGATAGTAGTTGTTCAACTGAGAAACAAGCAGCTAGGAGTCTAAGAAGACATCGAGATGGTGAACGCCTTACTGAAGAGCGGCGGCCAAGAGGCCATTGACACCATCGTAATCAACCTGGTTGTTGGTCGCACTGCCCACGCATATTCCATCGATATGGATCAACTCATGCGATGGGGAGTAGATGACCCATGCAACCGAGGCAAGGTTTGGAGACCATCTACTTGCTCCATCAGCAAATCCCATATACCGGTCTGAGGTAGGATGCATCTAGAGCAATGAGGGGAAACGATACATAAGACTTACTTTTGAAAAATGTGTAAAACAAAAAAGGAGAAAGACTATATTACAAGTTGTACTGTCATCACTCAAAGGGGTGACGTTAGAGGGAAAGTTGTTTGTACTTTCAGGGGATTAGCAGTCATTCCTTTGTGTGACACAATGAACCCTAGGAGATGGCCCGTTGGGACACGTAAAACACACTTGAAAGGGTTCAAGCATATTTCGTACTTGGGACATCGAAGGAAAAATTTTCATAAGTCGTCTATGTGCTGTGCTTGCTTCTGTGACCGCGCAATGAGGTTGTTAAGAAAAACCAACATGATGTGAATGAGGTCGCGGAAACAGTGTGTCATGGCGCGCTGGAAGGTGGCTCCAGCGTTTTTTAGGCCAAAGGGCGTGACTCAATATGCGAAGGTGCCCCATGGGGTTGTGAATGCGGTCTTGTAACGATATTCTTTCCGGATCTGGATTTGGTTATATCTGGAAAATCCATCCATGAAGGAAAAGGCCTCATGTCTAGTGCATGCATCGATAATCTGATTGATGAAGGGTGTGGGTAAGTTGTCTTTGGGACATGCCCCATTGATATCGCAGAAGTATGTACAAATGCGGATGGTACCCTATTTTTTATTCACAGGAATAGGATTAGAAACCTAAGTGGTGTAGGCAATGGGGTAAATGAAGCCGACTATGTGCAGCTTCTCTATCTCGTCTTTGACCGCGACCACTTTGGAAGGATGGATGGGTCATTTATTTTGGTGTACGGGGGCCACATCGGGCCATGTGTCGATGTGGTGTTCCACGATGGATGGATCCAAGCTGGGCATTTCAGTGTAAGACCAGGCAAAGATGTCATGGAATTCTTGGAAGAGAGCTTTATAGGCAGCAACTTCTTTCGGGGAGTAGGATGCCCCCAACATGATTTATTCAACAACCTCAGGATTGGTTGAGATGTTGATTTTGATGGTTGGTGAGATGTTGGCCATGTTCCCTTCTTTGAAAGCATCTGGTGCTAGGATGGGGTTTTTGAACCAATCGACTTTCCCATGAATGAAATATTTGGTTTCCATGAAAAAATGGTCAGACTGCGACACAAGTTCTTCGGGGAGGAAGAACAAGTGATGGTGCATGTCGCCCCATGGGTATTTCAGGGCGATCAAGGCTTCAAGTATCTCCTCATCATTGTGGAAGCAACGAAGAGACAGGTCTGATGGACCATCGTTGGAGGTGGAGACGAGTGGGTCAGTTGAATTGGACATCATGTAAATGGACATGGTGTCTGAAGAAGGAGGTCGGAGGTGAACTTCTTCGATCAAGGTGATCTCAGATTTAAGGGAATGTTGATGGAGGTCAAATAAAGCCATTTAGAATTCGGGCAAGTCTTGGCAATGGTGAGAATAATGTCCATACAAACCGCAGAGGGAACAAGCATGGTTTGTTCTCAGTGACTTGTTTCTTATTGTTGGCATGCTTGGAAGCTCAACCACGGGGAGGTTTTTGTTTGTATCCATGGCATCCAAATGTGCACAGATCATTGGGATCTCAGGGAAGTTCTGAGTTGGATGGATCTGTTGCTCGCAAATGGTGCAAGGCGAGATCTGTCGAGGTTGTGCAGTAGATTTCGCATTCTTTCCCCTAGCCCTTTTCGAGTGGGGCGGTGCAGGTGTGGGTGCGGTGGTTGGTTTTTGTAGGCTGGGTGGAGGATGGGACTCGACTGCAATGGGCTGCACGGGTGTTAATAATACCTGGGGCATTGATGGTTGAACTGGTGGATCAAGATACCACATGGGAATTCCCAATGTAAAGTTGGGTAGTTTTAGGGTGTCCATTACTGGCTTGCTCATGACACCAGGAGGGGGGAAGAGGAAGGGAATTGTACAGACTGGAGAGGAGCCCAGATAACTCCCTGATGGTTGTATGTGGGGGTGAGGTTGTGGTTGTAGTTGTGCATAATGCTACAGATATGGGTGATGTTGCGGCTGCTGTTAATGTTGCAGCTGCGGACGGTGTTGTGGTTGCGGTTGGGGTTGCGGCCGTGGTTGTTTTTTGGGTGTAGCGGTGTTGGATGAGAGCATGCACAAGTCTATAGTCTCATTTGGTGTCGGTGGTGGTGACACTAACTGGAAAGGAGCCATCATGGTGGTATCGACAAACAACCTAGGGCCCGCATTCAACAATGGGGAGGCTGTTATGTTGTCAACCATGGTGTTGATTGCAGGGATGACATTGGCATGTATGGTCGTCCCTTATGAATTAATGGTGTTGATCATAGGGATAACGTTGGCAGGTTTTGTTAGCCCTTACGGATCATGATAAGTCAGTTGGTCAACCGTCAGGATTTTCCCTTCGTGGGGGAACATCATGAGACGAAAGATATTTGATGCTACAGCTCTCATGGCATACATATAAATTCTTCCGAGGAGAAGGTTATAGTCCAATTGAGCGTTGACAACCCCTATGTCAATCATAACTGTCTTCCTAACTAATGTTATGGGGAGGTGGGGGAGGATTCATTGGGCTTTAGTGGGATGGCCATCATAAGGCCGTAGAGTTGTGGAGGATGGTTGTAGAATTGGGGATCCAAGTTTCTGACAAACTAGGGTAGACATAATGCATGTGGATGCCCCCTCATCCACTATGCATCGGTGCACAACCAAATTCCGGATAGACACTGGGATTTGAAAGGAAATGGTTGATGGCATTTGTCGTTTTCCATTCTCCATGTTGAATGTGATCAACTTGGAGTCGGAGGGGTCTACGGCCCCAAGGGCAGCCAGTAAGGATTTTCGCTGCATTGGGAACGTTTTGAGTACCTCAAGAGCAGACATGGCAGTTGGTGTTTGGGCCAAATTGTCCATGATGTTGTAGCTGACAACAGCTCTAGCCGTGGCGTTATTGGAAACCCGACGTATGGGGGGGCGCAGGAACGGGGGTAACTGAAGAGGTGCATTGACTGTTTTAGACGTTGATGTTGCTGATGTGTCAGCGGGTTTGGTGCTGGTTCCGTACTGATTTCGTCTAGTTTGTAGATTGACCTCTTCAGTTGTCATAGCTAGCAGGTGGTGGACACTTGTTTCTGCCGTGGGAGGTGCCCCCAGAGCATTGGGATTGGGTTGGGGAGGGGGTGCGGTTGCCACCAATCCTTGGATTGGTAATGGGTTTTGAAGCACCATAGGAGGAGGTCCTTGTGGTCCCGGGTTGGGCTTGGTCCATTGTGTAGGTGGCATGTTGAACCTCGTTTTGAATGGACTGCTTAGCACGAACCATGAAGGGACACTCGAATGTGTAGTGCCTGTATACCTCACATAGTGTGCATGGTTGGTTTGTTCGCAACGGGGCGTTGTGTCTCGGTGCATTTGGTCGTGGAGGATTTTGGGCTGGCCAGTTTGCCGCAGAATTGTTGGGAGGGTTTGGTTGTTGAAAACCTCCCTGCAGTTGATTGTTGCCTTAGTTTCGGGGTCGATTACTCCTAGCTTGCTCTTGTTGATTATTGGGGGCTAGCTGGTTGGGATGGTTTTTTTGTGCAAACACTTGTCCCAACGGAGTGGGTGGAGCGGGGGCGGGGGCTTGAACCGCTTGCACTGGTGGTGCATAGTAGATTTGGGTGGGTGGTGGTTCCATAAATGTGGGTATTTGACCTACGTATTGCTGTGTTGGCCAAGCCAAGGCCTGAGCCTGCTGCGGTGGAGTAGGTTATGTGTAAGAAGTCGTGGCTCTGGACTGGGACACCATTCTTGCATAGTCCGGAGTTTGGTTTTGGTAGGCAACACTAACAGTGTTGCTTGGCTGTGGTGGTATTGTAGGTGGTGTCGGACGGTGCTGTGGTTGGTGGGAGACCGAGCCTATGATGCCATCTGTAGCATGGGATGCCCCCGGTGCATCCCAGTAGGAGGTACCTACATGGGAGTGTTTGGAATGACAGTGTAAAGGTACCCAGACTGTGCATAAATTAGATTGAACTGCGGGGATTTCAAGCTGGATTCTTCTTCAGATTGGGGACGTTCAGATGCGACGTCCTCTGCTATAGGTGGGAGCAAGGTTTTGAGGAACCAATCCAAGAAGATCCTGTCATCAAGTTGGATCTTACACAGACTACGGTGTCGCCACCACTCATCGATGTGGTCGGTTATGTGGGTCGTAGTGTTCTGGCAGCAAGATAACAAGATCTCCATCCCTTCGTCATATCTGATGGGAAGTTGGAAATATTGTAGGAACATGAAAGACAAGGAGTTGAAATATGGGTACTTGGCTTGTGGTAGCTCAATGTACCATTTGGTTGCAACACCTGTGAGGGTGCATCGGAATAGTCTTAGCCTGATCGAATCATCTATGATGCTATTTGATGAGCAGCATAAATGAAATGTCATGATGTGGTTTTGGGGGCACTCCCCTGCCTTCCCTTCAAACTTGGGAATATCCGAGGGCAATTTGGTTGGCATGGGAGGCCAACAAATTTGATGGTGGATGGGGTCATTTGTTAACTGATCCAAATCATGCAAGTTAAGATGAGCCATGAGAGGCAGGTTTGACCCCAGGTTGATGTGAGATGGAGTAGCCATGCTGTTGGGGTTTGCAGGTGCATAATGCATCTACATACCTGGGGGTACTTGTGGCACCATTGTAGATGGGCCAGTGCCCCCAAGTGTGGTGGGAGGGATAGTGTGGGTGGAAGGGCCACTGCCCCCATGTATGACAAGAGGGGCAGTGTATGTGGGAGGTCCACTGCCCCCATGTGTTGCAGGTGGGACAACTTGACTGGTCAATATGGGTGGTGGTAGCTGACTTATCACAGTTTGCATAACTGTGCTGGGGCCACCTACAGGGTTGTTGGTGATAGTTTTTGGTGTGGACATGGGTCCACTAGAGATTGCTATGCCAGAAAATGGATCCGGGTTTGCACCAACCATGGGGCTTGGAGGTGCAGTGTGTAGGTCTGGATCAAACTGATATGGTTTTTAATCTGAATAAGAGGCTGTGTGGCCTTCTGATGGTGTGAGAGGTCGTCGAGAATGGTATTGACGATGTCGGTTCAATGACCCGAATTGTGGTGGTTCGCCTCTTAGGCGTGAGGGATCAATTGTGTTAGATTTGTGTATCAAACTGGTGGAAATAATTTTTTGGACCTCGGTTTCAATGGCTTCCTATTGGCTATAGGTGGTCACTCGGCCACCAAGACTTCCAGAAGACAGTGCTTGGCTTTTTCCTCATGGGCGTTCTACTCAATCGGTGGGGGTCGTTTCCCGTTTCGCTTGGCAATTCCTCTCAGTGGCCATCTACTTTGGGGTTCCCGTGGTACTCCTCACAATGAGTTTCTGGGCTAAGCCCAAGTACTTCCCACAGTTAAGGCAGTCAAGGACTTATGTCCTCAAAGACTGCAGATTTTTGGCTTAGTGTAAATTTGTAAATTTTAGTGGCTCTCTCAGCGTCATGAACTGAGTTGGGTTGGTTTACGTGGTATGGTGTGTATGTCTGTTTTTCTGTTATCTGGTGGCTGCAAATGGTTTATGAATATTCCACAGAGTTCATATCATTGTGGATGAAGGCAGTAAATAAACAAAAATTTTGTAGATAGATACGATTTTTTATCCTAAATTGTGATAGCCTAATTAGGTGACTACCTTACACCTATATTCTTCTTCAACCAAGAGAAGGTGTTGGGATCTCAACACAATGGGACTAAGCCCATCCGTAGATCCAAAGGTCACCTCCCTGATGCAAGATTGGTCAACATGGAGGACGTTGAGCGCCATGAGAAGCCCTCCTTCTCTACCCCCTTTACCTTCCAAGTCACCCATTTTTAGTGGTTTCAAACAATATTGGGTGAAGGGCCTATTACTAGACGAGCTGTGCCCTTCGTCTTATCCTAGAATACCCCGAAGGGTGATGACTGGGTAGAGGAGGAAGGGTAAGAAAGATTGTTGATTTTAGGTAAGTTTTAGTTAAGCTATATTCATTAACAAATTAAATTTTTAATTTACACTTTGTTCTGTACATGAAATCGTCATTAACATAAACAAAAACATAAAAAAACAATTCGGATGGATAGAAGCAACTGAGCGGCACTAAAAGTCCTTAATTTTAAAAAAACCCAATTCTGAGTGACAGATCGCACATTTTGGATCAAATGTGGCGAGGGGGTCGCCAAATTTTTCTAGAAACAGGCGAGGGGGTCACTCAGATTTTGTAGACAAAAGTGGGTTGTCTTTTTGAAGGGAGTCACACCTTTTGAGGGAAAAAGGGCAACCCAGTTGCACCTATGAGGCCCAAATGAGCGACTTGGTCCCCTGTTTAGGCCCGATAAGTGCAACCTACTTCGGAAAGGGAATTTTTTTTATCCTGAGTCAAATTCGACCGACAGTAACCTGTACTATGGCCAAATGGACTCGGATTTTCGTTATGGAGGCTCAACAGTAATAGAAACTGTGAATAAAAAATATTTTAAACTAGATTTGATAGAAAAATTAACCTAGGGCACAAATTGAAATAAAACTTGAAATTTTGAAAAACAGACCAAGGGATCCTATGGGATCGACCTGGTATGGTCGTCAGTTCTGTAGCAGGGATTTCTCCCTTACTACAGGGAAGGAATGGCTACCTTCTGTCTATAGGACGGAAGGGTCGGTTCCTGCAGGTGAAATGCAGTAAAAATGGACAGAAACAAAATAAAGATCAGCAAGAAGAGAAATATGGAATGGCTGGAAACCCCTCTGCAAACACTGTTAGGGTTATCTCCAACAACCTGCAAAAAACGTATCAGAAAACCTGCAAATAGATAATGGAAACCTGCAAGAAAATATGGGTTAGATGAAAGTAAATAAACAAAACAAAACAAATGTTATACCTTCTCTTTGGGTGGAATGGGCCACCATGCCTTGGCTTGGAGAAGCACCTCTCGTGGAAGGGGGATTTATGGTTCAATGGATGAATGGAGGAGAGGGAGTGTGGGTGGCTTGAGAGACAAAGGGTCTCAAGGAATCCATGGGCAGCATAACAGTATGCAAGGGAGAAGTGTTTTGAGAGTGACCCCCGCCCCTCTATTTATAGCTTTTTGGGGGCTTTTTAGGGTTTTAAGCCCCTAGTTTGGGCTTTAGACCCCTTTTTGGGATTTTAGCCCCTTCTGTCCTATCTTTAGCTCCTTTTGGGGTATTTATCTCCTTTGATGGGTTTTAGCCCCTTTTTGGAGGCTTTAGCCCCTAGGAGACCTATTTAGGCTCTTTTTTGGGGTTTTTAAGCCCTTTTGCTCATTCTTAAGCCTTTTTGAGGGTGTGGGGGTCTAATGGGGTGAAATGAGGGTCGTGCATGGGTGTCCTTGGGTGGTGTAGGCATTGTAGAGCTGAGTGAGGGATTTGTTGGGTTAATAGTAAGGATTGACTCAATGTTTCAGAACATCCTTGATCGGTGCTAAGGGTGAATATCAGACTCAACAAAGGTTCTGTAACGAATTTGTTTGTATCCATACCTAAAAAATTACTTGCTAGGTTTATTAAAGACTATGTTTCTTTATTAAATATGTCGAAATCAATGGGAAAAAGGATGATTTAACGATAGAATTTCTGGTTTCGAGCAGGTTTTGAAGAAGGCCTTTTTTCTCTCGGATGAAGACTCTCGAAAAAACTGGAGTATGTTTTCTTCTTTGTATTCTTTAGACATCTGGGAAAAATCAGAGGGGATTAGTAGAGTATCTTAGATGGCAAGGGAACTGATGGGACACAAAATATTATACCTATACGCGTCCATTACTACGCCCTCAGAAGGAGAGTAGTTATTTTCACACCATTCGATGAACTCTAATAAATTAGGGGTTTGTTCAACATAGAAATAAAATAAATAAGAACTGAACACCCCATGAGTGTCAATTCCTTGCTTCTGAAGGGTTTTCAGTTTTCTCTTCACAGATTCCACACTATCATTTAGTAGGATAGTGTTGAAAATCTCAAAGTCTTTATCCTCTAGGGTTTCTTCAGCATTGTGGTACTTGAGACTCTGAACCTCTAAACCCTCTACTTCAACCATGAAAGACTAACTTAGCATAGAAAAAGACGTACCGGTTTAGTTTACGGATTGGTTTGGAGGTTTTTCCACAGTGGCGCTTTTTGCACAGTTCAAAACCTCGCTTTCCAATGCTCCAGGAAAACCTCCACGTGCTATATTTTATACTATTTTATTCCCCTTATTCGACCATGTATATTTCCATCCAAATGGGGTATTAGCCGTAGATCTGGGACCTTTTAATTTTTATCGTTGGTAACTCACACTATCCTGTTTCCACTATATAACCCTTCATGTACTTCAAATCTATGGGATTCGATCTCATCCATCGATCAAAACCATCTTACATATTTGTCGTCCAAGTTGGAGGGACCTACCAATTTTTACCAATTTTAACCATGATTCCTTTCACGCACATATGGCCAGCGGAATTGTTGCTCGACATGGATCTTTCTCTATCTAAATCCTCATCATTGAATAGGCCCTCCCTTTAACCCATTCCATAGGTTTGAAACGTTATCTTCCACGAGCACTTTAGATCAACAAAATTTACCTCCGTCGCTGATCTAAGCCACTCTCGATTCTGGCCATTGAAACCTGCTGGTGTTTAATTTGATTTCGCAAATTCAAAATTCACTTTTCATTTTGTGCTTCGGATTTTTGAAATATCTACCCTCCGTCGATCTAACTTGACCATAGATTGTCGTCGTCAAAATGTGTTCCTTCCCATGTCACTCTGCTGATCTAAATTTTATCTTTTTCCTCACATGCTCAACATAGGGGGGTTGTCTATGACTTTGGATCTCATGCTTCCCTTCATCCGACGGACCATGGCACTTGCAGGCTGGGTTGTTCCTGCTTTCACCAAAACTCTCGAATCCATTTTCTAAAGCCTTTCATTTCCTTCCTCATCAAAATTCTCCAAGGTTCCGTTACATAAAAATTTGGTATACCTTATTTCTTCTCTTTTAGATCCATTAATCCTTCCCAGCTGTTTAGCACAAAAATAGTGCTAACACCTCCTTTGGAGAGCCAACAATTACACCAATGATGTATCATGTTCTCAATCAAGTCAACCAACCATAGTCATGTTTACAATAAGAATTTGGTTTTAGGATATATCCAAGGTACTTAAACCCATCATATAAATTGAGTGACTAGAATTCAAATAAGTCTTATAGTTCTTAAGCCACTCTCTCAACCACCCCACTAAAAATCATAGATGACTAATCTATGTTATTCATCATGTCGCCGTTTCCATACATAATAACTTCAAAATATCCCACAACACCCTTCCTTCAAACAAAGAGCCATTTGTGAAAAAAACACATCTTCAACAAATAAGAGATTAGTCAAATACATATGATGTCCCACTTTTACCTCTTTATTATTCTTGACCTATTAGCCTATGAGATAAAGTGGATCAAGACTTCAACCATCAATAGGAAAAGGTACAATTAAAGAGGACAAACCTAATGAAGACCTCTAGTAAGGATGGAAAAAAAGAAAGGCAACACTATTTACTAACACTACATAAGAAACTGAAGTCTAGAAACCCATAATCCAATTTTATTGAGAGAAAAAATAATTTGGATCAAAAGTAATTTGAGACATAACCAAAACACTCTGTTATACGCAATCAATGGATCCAACTTAGCCACCATTACATTCTCTTTCTTAGTCTTTATACTATTAAGGTCCTCTTGAGTTGCTCCTATAACATCATGAATCTGTTGACCGTAAAAAAATTCAAATTGTGTTAGTAAGATCACATTGGATAACAATTTTTTCAAACAAATAGCTAAGACCTTAGCAAAAATTTTATACACATAGTTATAGAGAGATCAATATGTACTCACACTAGCATATAATGAGGGATAAATGACCAAAACACGCATATAAATGACCACTTTTAATTTGACGACCACTAATGGCAAATTAGCGGTTTTTGATCACATGACCAAAAAATTGGTCATATTTAACTTGATCATTTATAGCTTACCTTGTGGTCATATATTTCATTGTATATTTGGTCTTTAATTTGGTCATTAATTGTCATGATTAATGACCAAATATATGACCACAAGATAAGCTATAAACGACCAAATTAAATATGACCACATTTTTGGTCGTGTGATCAATGACCGCTAATTTGCCACCAATGGTTGTTTATATGCAGATTTTGTTCATATTTTGGGTCATTTATCTCTATTTTTGTAGTGGTCATTTATCTCTTTTTTATAGTTTTAGAATATATATATAGGGCATAGAAGAATCAAACCACCAGCCTCCTTCCTTTAAGCCAGGTGCTCTTCCATTGAGATAGCACCATTAATTAGAATATATTATATAATTTTACATTATTTCTCTAAGACACAAGCATGGTCTCATTCAAAAGGTTATCTGGTCACAACAAAGGCAAGGGAGCACTATGTTTGACTAAGTTTGGAACACAACTCTAGGAGAAACTCGCAAGAAAACAAGTTATATTGTATATGTTAATTACCTTCTTAAGGGAGCGCATATATCATGACAATCCATATATAAAGAAACATTATTCGGGTCATAAAGACATAATAATAACTTCACAACTATAGATTTCCTTGATCCTGAAGGTCCCACGATTGCGATGCTCTCATGGCTTGGATCAACTATGACTGATACACCATGCAAAATTTGCTCCAAAAAGTTCAATTTTAGAGGATACAACAATAAAGGAAAACATAATTACATAAAATGCACTATCTAACACATATTTCAAATAATTGTTCCTAGTGGCACCTTATTTTATCTTGTTTTTGAAAGTCTTAAGCATAAATCTAGAGTAACACCAATGGTATGATATATCCAAGTTGGACCACTTTCTACTTATATGATCATCACCTCTCTAGAATTCTTATAACTAAAATGAAGATTGGTTGTCTTTAATGCCACACTTCTTCCTCTATTTTGAAGCTCTATAGATCCATATTCTATAGAGGGCTTAATGTTGCATAATATAAAAAATAGTAAATTACAATAATCCGATAAAACATGCATTGAAATAGTGGCACATTAAATGTAACCTAAACCCCACAACAACAAAAATAAGTTAATAACCATTCAAGCATACATCACTGCAACAAATGATTAAAGGAGCTTCTAATTTTACTCATTAAGTCTATTTTTTTAAGCTATACTATCAATTGCACAATCTCCATACTATTTAGTTCTTATTAAAAAATAGTTAGATAAGAGCATAATTCAAATCCATTCAAATTTTTAAAGCTACACAAATAAATGGGGTTTTGAAACACACATCTATATCACAAAAAAATTGTTAAAAAATAGAATTAGATTCTTTTTAACTATGTCACTCTTCAAATAAATCTATAAATACCACCAAACCTGAAAGAATCTCAAGATATACAAACAAGGGATAAAGATTTAGAAAAGAAAATTCATGAAAATCAGAAAACACATTCTACTAGAGATAGCAAAGAAGAACACAAAGGAATTCTAGAGGTAGAGGTGAAACAACAAGTGTGGGAAATGATATCACAGATGAACGATGGTTGGTTGACACTAAAATACATTATGAAAATATGGTTAAAAAGAAACAAAATCTAAGTACAAATATTATAAATAGACATCCTTGAAGGGAAAGATAAATATTGGCATGCCTAAGAATATACTCACATATGTTAAGGTGTGAGATAGGAAAATGCAAAGAACCAAAGAAGGAATAGGACAACAACACATGTCAGATTTGTGGTAAAGGAGATTTGGAAGAATTAGAGGACAACAGTTGGAAAGTAGAATTAGAGGATACAACAACAAGGAAAACATAGATGGTGTGCTTTGGAGACAAGATACTAAAATCCAACTCGGGCAAAGTATGCAACCTACCTATTGGGGAAAATCCAGATAATTAACAAAATTATTTACCTTATGGATGTTGTAATAAAATTCTATTCTATTCAACTTGTATAATGATAAATAATTTTGACCTCTAGAAATCACAAATGGTGCATGGGTACTCATGGAAAGTGCAAACTCAACATTATATTGATGTCCAATAAAAACTAGGAAATATGATTTACATATAAAATATCACATTTCGTATCTTTATATCAAAAGTCACAATGTTGAACCAAATATCAAACGTAGTAGTAGATGCAATATTCCACCTAAACTCCTGTTATATAATAAAAATCAGCTCCAAAATAATGGATATGTAAACTAAATCAATGCTCATGAGATTAGGGCATAACTTGCATGCCAATTTTACACCTAGAAATGTTTAAAAAAATTCAACTTGCATCCAATATTTTTAAAAGTACTTAGATGCACATATAATGAGGAAAGAAATTGCAATGTTTTGAGAAAAGCATGTTTTCTAGAAGGAAATGAGGAAGAAAAAAAAACAAATATGGAGGAAAATCTGCTTCCAGAAGAGAACCCTAACAATTTGGTTGTGTATCAACATCCTAGATGAGGACCATAACACATGATTAGTAGAAAGAGGAATGCAAATTGAAACAAAATATTTTGACAGACCATAACTTGTTGATTTTCAAACTTGTTCTATTCAAGTGGTGTGTTTCACTACTATAAATAATCTAAGCTTCTATAGTAATAACAAAATTGCACAACTCAAAAGAATGAGGCTCACATTTGGGCCATCTGTATGTATAGCAACAATTTTGTTGTTTTGTGGCAATTCTCTTATTCTATTCACATGCAATAAACATCATTTAATGTATCTAAATATCAACCCTCTCAATAACTAAAACATTTTCCCCTCTTATTGTTCCTATGTTTCCCTGTAACTAACTATGCAACTAGTCAACCATCAATCATTTACAAACTTAGTTTGATGGATGCATAATGTAAGGGAATACAATAAAAGTGAGGGTCGATTTAATTCAATGGCATGCAATAAATTTTAATGGATCCTCTATTACTTCTGGAAAGTAAGAGTACTAAATAAGTATGATACCCCTTTTTATTTTTCAAAACTTCAAAACCTGAATGATACCAATAGAAGACAAAGAGTGATGACCGAATAGGCTCTTTGAATTACTATGTATTCCATTAGATGGTTGCCAATAGTAAATCTAGAAAACATGTCCACGGTTATTATGGTTGCAAAAGACCTGAAAGTAGATTAACATTTTATAAAGGATCATATGAGACCATGAAGAGAGGGATTAATTAGATTTACACGAAAATCCATAAGAAAATTTAATTGTCCCAAATTCTCCCTCCTCTTCCCCCTCCTCCCTCTCCCCTCCCTCTCCCTTCCCTTCCTCTTCCTCGCCCTCCCTTGATCCCCCTTTTCCCTTCCTCCTCTCCCCCCCACCTTGCGCAACATAGATCCATCTTAAACCGAGATCTATCAAGCACCGAGAGGGATCCAATTCCTTGAGGTGCAATTGTTTTAATCTTAATTTCTTTACACATGTAGACCAAATTTACACCTCAATAAATTTGACCCCTCTCAGTGCTTTATAGATCCGTGTTAAGATTGATTTATGATTTTTATTTTTATTTTTTTTATGAGCCAACATGGATTTTTTGAACTTTTTATTTTGTTTGAAAATTTTATTTTATGAACCTACTTTTTATTTGGTTTTATTGCATCGAGAGTACTGAGGTTCTCTACAACCCAATATGGGGGAGATGTTGTCACGTTCATAATGTTATGATACCAAAAATAAAAATAATTTAAAAAAAAATCAAGTTTCATAAAAAAAAGAAATAAAAATTTCAAACGAAATAAAAAGTTATTTTTTTGTTGTTGGTTAAGTTCCCTGTGACTTGTTGGGCGAACCTTTGGTCTAAGAAACCACGATCCAGGGGAATCTAAGTCATCAAAATCACTTGGGGATCACACCTGACCTGGCTGCACCAACCCTTAGCATGGTTGGATTCAAATGTCGCCTTTTAGGAGCAACGGGTTTTGATCCTGGCCCACCAAGCAATTGAAACCCCTCTCGACCGTTTTCTCTACCGAAATTTGACTGACATAAAAGGTTATTAAAAAATCCATGTTGGATCATAAAACAAAAAAATAAAAAGCATAAAACAATATTAAACATGGATCTATGAAGCACAGAGAGGGATCAAATTTTTTGAGGTGTAAAGTTTTTCTGGACATGTAAAAAAATTACACCTCAAGAAATTGGATCCCTCTTGGTGCTTGATAGATCCAGGTTTAAAATGGATATATGCTAGTTTTATACACCCAAGGTTTAGAGAATTCGCTAAAGAATGTTTTAGTAATTTTTAGGATTGTTTATGGACATATGTGCAACAACAAAATGTGGAGTTTTTGTCATTTTTATTTAAAAAACTAGATTGAAAATGGAACAATTTCAAGTCATTATGACACAAGATGATTGTGACACCATATCAAGAAAGAGTTATGTTGATATTAAAAATACACATGTATATATCAAACAATTTACATAAAGTTTGGGAGATGTTGAAGGGTGGTTATGATGCTAGAAACATGATGGTTGTAGACAATTCAAAAGAAAAACATGTTTGTAATAATGAAGGGAACTATGTTATTACAAAATGTTATAATTATGGTGATGTCAATGGTATTTTTTTGTTAGATTGTTTGTGGCCTTTTTTTCTACTCCTAAATGGTGTTAATGTTGTGAGATTTATCATAAAAATGAATATAGCTTGTTAAATATCCCTCCCCTCCTATTTCCCTTTCTTCTACTTCTACTTCTACTCCTCCTCCTACCCCTCCTCTCCCTCCACACCCCCCCCCTCATTCCCCTCCTCCACCTCCTCTTTGTACTTCTCCTCATCCTCCTCCCCATGATCCTCCCACTCTGTTCCCCCTCCTTCACCCCATCCTCCTCCTCTACTACCTCCTTCTCCCCCCTCCCCTTTCCCTCTGCCTCATTTTGCTCCCTAATCCTCCTCCTACCTCCCCTTCCACCTCATACTCCTCCTTCCACCCCCCTCTTCCTCCCATACCTTCCACACTCCCCCTCTCGCTCCCACACCCCCCCTTTACTACTCCTCCCCTTCCTACTCCCTTTACCTCCTCCTACTTCTCCTCCATATCCTCTCCCTCTCTGTTCCCTTCCTCTACCTCTCCCTCCCTCGTCCTCCCCCCTTGCCCAATATAGATCCATATTAAACCCAGATCTATCAAGCACTAAGAGGGATCCGATTCCTTAAGGTGTATTTTTTTTTTAATTTTAAATCTTCTACAAGTCCAAAACAAATTTACACCTCAAGAAATTTGATCTCTCGTCGTTCTTTATAGATCCGTGTTTAAGATTGATTTATGTTTTTTTTTAATTTATTTATGAATCAACATGTATATTTTTAATAAATTTTTATTTCATTTGAAATTTTATTTTATGACCTACTTTTATTTGGTTTTTTTTATTTTATTTTATTTTATGAGCCAACATGATTTTTTTTTAATTTTCTTAATTTTTTAATTTTTTTTTGGTAGAATAACATTAAGGATTTGACAACATATCCCCACAGTTATATCATACGGAAAGTACAAAATTATCACACTTATTAATACTTGCATATATTAGTGTGGATATAAACTGGAATCGAACCATTCTAGTGAGTAACAACCCTAATCAAGTTGGCGTGTTACTTAACTCTGATTACAAGCAAGCTGACTATTATGGCTACTCTTATGGCCTTAATCTGAATAAGGGAGATTACACATAAGCACTCAATATGGAAACATTATAATCATGTTGGAAGCTTGGATAAATGGAAATATTAACACTTGCTTCTATGAACAAGCAATGGAAACAAAGCCTCACATGTGAGCGCATCACACCAACATAGATTTACAATAGCTTGTTACATACGTAATTATACCATTCGAGGAGGGATGGGCCTTCAACATTGCATGATTAATATCCTAGGTACCACTATGAAATTATATAAAACTTTGATTTAAGAGCATCCTTTTTACAATATTGATTCATACATTAGAATGTGACAACATCTCCCCCACACTAGGTTGTAGAGCACCTCACTACTGTCATTTTTTTACATGTCCGGAGAAAATTTTTACTTCAATAAATTTGATCCCTCTTTGTGCTTGATAGATCCATGTTTACAATTTGATTTATGATTTTTAATTTTTAAGTTGGTTTATGGACATATGCGCAACAACAAAATGTGGGGTTTTTGTCATTTTTATTTGACAAAACTAGATTGAAAATGGAACAATTCGAAGTCATTATGACACAAGATAATTTGTTAATTTTTTTTTGAGATAATTTATTTATTTATTTATAATTTGTAATTTTTTGAAAATTTGAAATCTGTTTCATTTTGATTTTTTTTTTCTTGATACAATTTCTTTTTATACATGTTTTGGATTTATCTTACAATGTTTTTTTTTTTGTTTTGTTAATTCGGTTTTTGAAATTTTTAATAAAATTTGTATTTTTTAATTTTATTTATTTATTTTTAAATTTTTTTATTATAAAGTTATAGTTTTTTTTAATTTTAACTTTGAATAAAAATGATAGTTATTTTAGGAGGTCCACTTTTGAATCTAGGGGAAGATTTAGGGTTTCAATTGGTTCATTTTGGGGTTGTTTTTCGTGTTTTGAAGCAAAAATATGAATTTTTAATACCGTGTTTCCTCCCTTGTGCGCCTAAATATTATAAATTCTACATTTTATGGTTTAATATTCGGTTTTATTATGAATTATATCATAAATTCTTTTATTTTATATGGAAACAGTGGTCAAATAATTTCCTGAATAATTTGTGTTTAACTAAGTTCTAGTTATATATAGTGTTACTAAAAGGTTTAATAAATACAATTTTAAATTATGATACAATGACATAATAATGTCATTTTTTTTTAAAAGTGTGCTACCGGTAGCATTAGTTTTCAATTTAGAGTTTGATTTTAAGGTTATTATAAATAACAATAAGGATTGTTTTCGTCCATGTCCACATTTTTAGCCCAAAATAAAAAGTGGTGCTACCGGTAGCACCACTTTTTGATTTGGAGGTTTTTTTTCACTATAGTGTTACTAAAAGGTTTAATAAATACAATTTTAAATTATGATACAATGACATAATAATGCCATTTTTTGAAAAAGTGTGCTACCGGTAGAATTAGTTTTCAATTCAGAGCTTGATTTTAAGGTTATTATAAATAACAATAAGGATTGTTTTCGTCCATGTCCACAATTTTAGCCCAAAATAAAAAAGTGGTGCTATCGGTAGCACCACTTTTTGATTTGGAGGTGTTTTTTTCACAAAAAATACGTGTTTTTATAGATAGAGTTCTCGTTTTGAGTATAAAAATCTCATCAAGTTGTATATCATATTTACTCCTCCTCCTCCTCCTACTTCCCCCCTCCCCCTCCACCTCGTCCTTCTCTACCTCCTCCATTCCCTGTCCCCTTCCCCCACTCTCCCCTCTCCCTACCCCCTACTCCTCCATTGCCCTTTCCCCCTGCCCTTCTCCTACTCTTATGTTGCCCCCCCCTCTCCTCCGTCTCTACCTCCTCCTCTCCCCTCCTGCTCCCCCTTC